>APFE030989788.1:54263-123403 GCA_000404065.3 Pinus taeda
GAGAACGAGAGAGAGTTGTAGCTCTCTGCAGGTTGCAGCCTGCGTACTGGTAAAAGGACTGCACCAGTACATTGTAAAAGAAGTTTTCTAATTTTAAAAGGAAGATAGAGACGAATTGCAGCAGGTGGTTTTCACCCACATTGGGTTTCCACCTTATATCTTGTGTTCTTGTGTCTGATTGTCTTTCTGCTCTGTTTTACTGTCTCTGGATACTGTTATTTGATTCTGCATCACTGACTAACAATCATCATAAGAAAGATTAAGTAAAGTAAAAGCATGTTCTGTATACGTGGGTTTCCTTCTGCATAATCGCGTACATACGCAGGTTTATTAAATTGAAGTAGCGTATATCAGTTGTTTTGAAAAAGAATAATTATCCTGATAATACTGATTCACCGCCCCTCTTAGTATTATTTTCAACAATTAATGATGATTGAGAGTCTTGGCTCGAGAGAATCAACATCCACCTGAAGAGACTGTTGGAAAAGGCCGACAAGGACAAGGCATTGATGAGACACATGAATTTCCATTAAAGGGTGCGAAATATGAGTGCCAAGGCACAAATAAGGAATCTAAAGGCAAAACTAAGGAAGGCAACAAAGAAGCAAAAGAGGCAAAAGGAGCATGATCGCCTTTAGATATTGGCCGAAGCCTCTTTAGCTCAACATGACACTTGAAGGAGAAGATCCAACCTAAATTTCAAAAAATTTGGGGCATTTTTAGCATTTTGACAAATTTTGACGCTGAAAAACAGGGTTTTGCCTCCCTGTGCGTCGCGCCACGAGGCACACGCTTTTCCTAGGGAGCTCCAAATGGAAAAAAAGTTTATATTTGTGGATTTGGAATGGAATATCATGACTGCTGGTGTATGGCCGAGAAGTTTGGGCAAGTTTTGGTTCCCCAAAAGATCAAAAAACACTCAAAAAATTACCTCTCTACCCCTGTTTTGACACACAAAAAGCAGTCTTGGGTGAATGATGTTTTGGAGGGGAAAATGGGCACCAAATTGGAAAATTCCACTTGGGTTGAAAAATAGACAGGCAGGGCTTTCCAACAAGAACACTTGGGCTCAATTGGGACTTCAATACGTGCCTTAAATGCAGCCTCAAAGTGGCACGATGCATAGAGGATTTGGTGCGGCGCATAGAGGATTTTTGCCCAATTTTTCACCTTCTAGCTCAGAAATTTGGCCAGTTTGACTAGTTTTGCTTTGTGATGTAATTATTGATCTCTTTTGATGTAATTGAGTAAATATGATGTAATTTTGGCACTTATTTACTTGTTCTAGATGATTCATTCACTAACAAGTGAAAATTTAGTGCATGAATTAGTTTCCTAACATATAGAGGCAAGTTGTTTTGATTGCCTAGATTTCAGTGCTTGGTTTAGAATTGGTTGAAACAACTCCTAGAATGATGAGCTTGACCACTAGAGGCATGGGAATGGGTTGGGATAGTCTATATCATGTATTTCCTAAGTCATTTTCAGGGTTGGACACTTGGGATTGCTTTGGCATATCATTGTACATATTTTCTCTGCATTTTTGGCTAAGGAAAGACCAGGGTTTTGCAGCACTGTTTGGGATCCATGTGGCTTTATGTTTTGATGGTGTGCTTCTCTTAGTAATTGTAAGTTGTTATGTGTATCATTTTCCTTCTCTCATCTTCTGAAATTGAACAAATGAAGTGTTAAGGTAGAATCCACAGATTGTTATGCTCTGCCTTTAAATTTGTTTGATTTTCAATGTTTTCACCTATTTAAGGAGAATCCTTGAAACCTTCTTGCTCTCCTTAGATCCTCACCAATATGATCTATCCATTCATTCCCTTTAAAAGCATCAAGACAATCGCCTTCCTTTCCCAATTCAGACCTCTGCAAAAACTGTGCCTCAATCCCCAAGCCCAAATTTGCCTTTCCCTATTTCAACACAAAACTCCTAAAAACTCAAATTGAAACCTCGTACTTTATATCTAGCCTAACATCAGCTTCTATTTCAGTCATCTCGAGCCCCGTCGAATATCTTTGCCGAGTTTGACTCGGAGAGAGCCCTTTCCTGTCCTTGTAGGGCTAGCTATGGGGCTGAGCGTGGTTTGATGTGGACCTAGAACCTTGCCTTTTCAGCCTGAGGCAAATTTAGGCTCTAATATAGTGGCGACTCCACTGGGGACTAATTTGGTTGTGTGTTAGTATTATTCATTTTGGAACTACAGATGGAGTCTGAAGATTAGCCAGGTAGCCTTCGAAATGCTTTTTCTTTGCATTAGCGCAAGTAGATAAACGCTACTTCAGTCAATCTCCGGTCTAGTCTCATTAACGGGAACTCTAACTTGAGAACAACCCAATACATTTGATAATTCGAAGCTGTGGATGATCAGCTTATGAATTCATAGGCTAAGAAAGTTGTTTATGTTCCTTTCATCTTTTTAAAAAGCACACTGGCTTTAAGAATACATACCAGAGCTAATCCAGATCCAAATCTGCCTCCTGTCTATGAAAATCCCAATTTGGTTCTAGGACTCCTTCGTCAAGAAAGCTCTGTGACTCCTGTGATTAAATCTCGTTCATATCCTGCAATTTTTGAATATCTTGAAGAACTTGATTTTGATGAAAAGTTTGAATTGTCATTGTTTAAAACCAAGTCTGAAAGTGCTCTTGATTCTACAGTCCCAAATACGTATCTCATTGCAGCTCTTAAAATTAAAAAGTCTAATAAGTCTATTGAGAATTTTATTTTGAGATAGCTCCAAACTACAATTGAGGTTTCAACTATCACTGATTTTCTAGAAACTGCATCTGCCACCATTGGATCTTTCATCATGGCATCCACCTCCAGAAATCCTACTGAACCGCCCTTCATTCCCACCATCCCTATGTAGCCTATAATCTCTGATCAAAATTCTGCAGTCAATTCACCTTCATCTACTCCTTCTACACCCAAAAGTGCTTCTCCTCCGCACATCCCTCCTCATACACCTCACACATCAGCAACACCTACTCCCCCAACATCTCCAAGGCCGATTGCAAATCCACCATGAGCAATGACTACTCATTTTTCTCCTCTTGCACTACCTCAAGTTTTGGATGACATGCCAGTAGATTATCAGAGTAAGATTCCATTGTTCGATGGCACTCCTCAAAGTGGTCCAACTCAACAGCATGTGGACAAAATGTTAGATTTCTTTGAGCGGTACAAAATTGATGAAGAAAATGTAACAATGAGGCTCTTTGTGCAAATTTTTGGTGGTGAGGTAAGAAAATGGTTCAGAGCTTTGGCAGCTAGAAGTATTCCTACATTAGAAGAGCTTCAAAAATAGTTTTTAGATCATTGGGAGGTCAAGAAAGATCCTCTTCAAATCACTTCCGAAGATACCAAGACCAAGCGGAATGTTAGTGAGTTCATGCAAGACTACTGTAATAGATTCAATATGGTTTGCAATGCAATTCCTGATGATTTAAGGCCATCTAGAAAGTCAGCTTTGCTTAAGTTCTCGGATGGTTTTGATCTTGATATGGCGTATCAGTTGCGGGAGAGAGATCCGGCTACCTTAGAAGAGATGCAGAAGATTGTTGTTAGTGTTAAGGCAAATTTGAATGACAAAAGAGCAAGATTGAAAGCTGAGAAGAAGGTCTCAATAAAAGAAGAAGCTTCTACATCATATCATCTACTCTGCAAGGTAGAAAATATGATTGAAAGATTAACACTTGATAAGCTTGAACCGCAGATTCAGAATCCCAATTTCTGTGGCCAGCAGCAGCCACAATACAGGATCAAACAACGTGAGCAGCGAGCACAAGAACCAACATCACAACAGCAGAAACTAAGGACACCTCTTCAGCAGAATTTTGTTGGTCTCGAATCTAATGATGAAGACAATGTACTAGGAGAGGAAAATCACTTCTTTACTCCTGATGATATGCCCACCTTTATCACTGAGGATGATGAGTATGCAAGAAATTCAACAATACAAAAAGATGAGGATTATATTTTGGCAAATGAAACCGCTCTTGAAGAAGAGTCTGATGAGTACCAAAGAGGCTATATGAATGCTTTGTCTGCACAATAGCGTCAATATTCACTTAGAAACAGAAATGTTACCATAAATCCAATCCAGAAGAGAAAAGAAACTCCAGCATCCAAAAATGAGGCACCTGATGCACAAAGGAAAGGGAAAGAGGCAGTTGATCCCAATATCAGCAAGTCACCATCAACAGAAAAGTCAAATCAACCAGTTGTTCCAAAGGATAAAGCTGAAAGAAAAGATGTTCCAGCCAAAGAGGTAGAAAATACCTACACTTTTAGTCTAGAAAATGCAATTTCTAAATTAAAGGTTTCCATGCCCTTGACTGAACTAATGAGGAACAGTGATTATAGAGGTCAAGTTTCTAAAGTTTTGAATTTTTATCCAATGTTTGATATGGTGAGTGTGGAGGATGATCAACCTAAGCTGATGTTTGGACCAGCATTGAATGGTGAGTCTCCAGACAACGATGTGCCACCTTTTTATATCAGTTTTAGATTACATGAGTTTGTGTTACATAATGCCATGTTTGATTCCGGCGCTTCCCACAATCTTATGCCAAAAGCTATCATGGAGAAGTTGGGTTTGGATGTCACAAGGAGATACCATGATCTCTTTTCATTTGATTCCAGCAGAGTGAGATGTATTGGGCTTATCAAAGACTTGGTTGTAATTTTGGATTAGATCCCCACGAAGAATGTTTTGATGGATGTTTTTGTGGCAGAAATTCCTCCCAGGTTTGGTATGCTTCTTTCCTGGTCTTGGGGAGCGAAGTTGAAAGGGATATTGCAACTAGATTTCTCCTATGCAACGATTCCGATGTTTGGCCAAATGAGAAAATTGTATCGGGAACAAAACATGAAATACATGATTACAAGCAAGGAGAAACCAATTAATCATCTGATTAATTATGTACATACAGATGTTGAGTCTTTTGCTTTGTATTCATATAGTTTCAATGATATAGATAGTCAGTTAGTTGTAGCAGATGATATTCCAGAAATAACGGAGAATTTCAGAGAAGTTTTGAAGAGAGAGGGACATGAACAGTTGAACACCGTTGAGCAATCAGCTGAAAATAATGGACAACAAGCAGGAAAACCTGAGGTGACAGAGTTTCAGCACCTAGAAGAAGATGAAGAGGGCCTGTGGATCATGGATTTCGATGGTACAGTGGGAAATGATGGTCCTGGAATTGGAATTTGGGTACATAGTCCTTTGTATACTCCAAACAAAGTGCTTAGTAATGTGTGGTTATGTTCTTAAAAACTAGCATTTGATTGTTCAAACAATGAAGTTGAGTATGAGGCTTTGATTGCTGGCCTAAAAATTCTTAGAAAGCTGAACGCTAAGAGGATTGTAGTATATGGCGACTTTGAATTGGTGATTAAGCAAGTTAAAGGTGAGTATCAAGCAAACCACCCTCAGATGCGAGCTTATCGAAATGCTGTTCTAGACATCCTGAAATTGTTTTCAGATTATACCTTGACGTGTGTGCCTCGTATGCAAAATGGCATTGCTGATGCACTTGCTAAGGTAACAAGTAATTTGAAGATCCTTATGAACTCTAGTAATAAATTCGAAATCCATGTCAAGCATCACCCGACTATCTCGGAAAATCAGAGATATTGGTAAGTTTTCTAAGACGATGAGGAGATTGATGATTTTTTGCGAAACAAAGGTAAGTTCAAAGATACCTCAATTGATGTAGAACATGATGATGGTAAAGATGATATGCAGATCAATCAAATGGAAGTGTTGCAGTTAAAGGATAACATCATTCCTAAAGGGTTGATACCTTTGGAAGAGCTCTTTGATCAAGATGACATAGCCCGCAAGCCAACATTGCAGCCAACAGAAAAGGGGGTTGAGGAGGTCAATATCGGAACAAATACCAATCCTAAAATGGTAAAATTGTCCAAAGCATTTCCACAAAAGGTAAAGGCCAAATATATCAGTTTGTTGTCATCTTTCGTTGATGTGTTTTCTTGGGATTATTCTGACTTGAAGACATATGATATGAATATAATTCAGCATACCATTCCTATCAATCCTAATAAAAAATCTTTCAGACAGAAGTTGAGAAGGCTAAATCCAAAACTGCTGCCATCAATTGAGAAGGAGATAAATAGGTTGTACAAATCAGGAATAATTGTTCCCATCAGATTTTCTGATTGTATCTCTAATTTGGTGCCCGTACGAAAGAAGACATGTGAGATTCACTTATGCATTGATTTTAGGAATCTGAATAAAGTTTCATTGAAGGACAATTATCCACTGCCCAAAATGGATCATATACTTCAACAAGTAGTTGGAGCGTCTCAGATGTCACTACTCGATGGTTATTCTGGATATAACCAAATTTTGGTCCATGAAGATGACTGGGACAAAACAACGTTCACCACTCAGTGGGGAACCTTTCATTACACCAAAATGCCTTTCGGTTTGAATAACGCGGGTGCCACATTTCAGTGGGCAATGGACTTGGCTTTCGCAAATGAGAAGGATGTCTTCTTGGTTGTGTACCTTGATGATCTGACCGTGTTTTCCAAATAAGATGAAGAACACTTGTATAATTTGAAAATTGTCTTTCAAAAGTGTAGAAAATATGATGTGTCGTTGAATCTGAAGAAGAGCTTGTTTGCCATTGATGAGGGAAAACTACTTGGGCACATTATATCAAAAGATGGTATTCGTATTAATCCAGCACGTGTGGAAGCGATTCAGAAAATTGATTTACCCCGAAATAAGAAGGAGATTCAATAGTTTAATGGTAAGATGAATTTTCTCCGCCTCTTTGTTCCTTATCTTGCTGAACATCTAAGAGAGATTACAAACATGCTTAAGAAGGACAACCAAGTGACGTGGATGGAAGAGGCTGTAAAATTTTCAACTTAGTCAAATTACCTCTCTCTTCAGCTCCGGTTCTAATTAGCCCGGACTACACTCAGGATTTTATATTGTTTTCTTTTGCCTCGGAGCATACAATGGCAGCTGTCTTAATGCAGAAGAGAGATGACTATGAAAGACCAATTGATTTTTTCGGCCGAACTATAAGAGACGCAGCTCTGAAGTACAACATCATTGAAAAGCAAGCCCTTGCACTTGTGAAGGCATTAAAATATTTTCGGGTATATAGTTTGCATTCTCATACTTTGGATTATGTTCGTAACACTGCGGTCAAGGATGTTTTAGTGCAGACCGATCCAAAAGGAAGACAAGGCAAGTGGATTGCAGCCTTGTTGGAGCACGATGAGGAGATAAAGCCCACCAAGCTTGTTAAAGGTTAGGGATTGGCAAAGTTAATGGCTGAAACAAACTTGCACGCCTTAGACATAAATCTGATCGCTGCTATGTCCGATGAAAATGAGGAAGGTTCGTCAATTTAGGTATCCAAAATGTTTGTTCTTTTGCCGTGGTATTCAGATATCATATATGTGCTGCAAAATTTGTCACCACCACCCAGCATGGCTAGAAACAAAGGTAGAACTCTCAAGTTAAAGGCTGCAAAGTTTTGTATTTTAAATTCTGCACTTTATTGGAAATATCCCGGTGGTGTTCTGTTGAATTGTTTGGTGGAAGGAGAAGCGCAACAAGTCATGGAGGATTTCCATAAAGGAGATTGTGGTGGTCACCTCTTTTGGAAAACAATGGCAAACAAAATTCTCCGTGCAGGATACTATTGGCCGACATTGTTTGTTGATGTATATAAAGTGGTCAAGAGTTGTCATCAATGTCAGATTTTTGAAGGAAGGCAGAAATTACAGCCTTTGCTGCTTAAGCCCATTGAGGTGAGTGCCCCTTTTTAGCAGTGGGGGTTGGATTTCATTGGTGAAATTCATCCCGCTTATTCAGGCCAGCATCGATGGATTCTCATGGCAACAGATTATTTCACGAAATGGATCGAAGAAATTCCCACCAGATAAGCTACGGATGCGGTAATTATTTCCTTCCTTAAGAATAATATCTTATCTCGTTTTGGTTGCCCGAATAAGTTAATCACTGACAACACAACAACTTTTAAATCAAAGAGGATGATTGATTTTTGTAACAAGTATAAAATAATTTTGGGTCACTCAACCACCTATCATCTGCAAGGCAATGATTTGGCGGAGTCGTCTAATAAATATTTAGTCAACATCATCAAGAAGCTGCTGGAAATTAATATGAAGAGTTGGCATAAGAAGTTGGTCAATGCACTTTGGGTAGATCGGGTCAGCCAAAAGAAATCCATTGGTATGTCTCCGTTTGAGTTTGTTTATGGAGTTGATACAATGTTTCCTACTTCTCTAGCAGCTCTCGTAGTCAAACTTCTTTAGGAAGTCAACAGTGAGGAAGATCCTATGCAGCGAAGATTGAATCAAATGATCCATTTGTAGCATACACGAGAAGAGGTTTTCCAAAACACATCCAAGTTGCGGGAGAAGATTAAGAAAATATATGACAGAAAAATGAAGGCGGATAGATTCCAATTAGAGGAAGTGGTGCTGAAGTGGGATGCAAGGAATGAGGAAAAGGGTAAGTACGGTAAGTTCAAAACTATTTGGAAGGTTCCTTTCAAAGTTGTTCCATATCATGGTCAGAATGCCTTTCTTCTAAAGGAGATGAACGGGGTAGAATGTCTCGGAGGGCCGGTCAATGGTCAGTTTCTCAAGAGGTATCATTTCTGAGTTATTTCTGCTGTCCACATTGTCACTGTACATACCATTTAATTTCCATTTCATTGTAAGTGTGTGATGGGATCTTTTCTTCAGTCTGGGGCCTGAAGTGAAGGCTATAATTTTGAAGAAAAATTTTAGTTTTGAGTTCAGTTTGTCGAGTTAGTTTTTCATTCATTTTGGTTGCCTAATTGAATCAGGTTGAGTCAAGTTGAGTCAATAAATGAGTCAAGAGTCTTGTGTTAAATTTGTCAAAATAATGGGCTCCATAGCCTAATGGACGAAGGCATTACCTAGCTCTCCGAGAGATCTACCATTCTTGGCACCTCCAAGGAGCTACCATCCCCATTGGAGCCAATGTTAGAGTCGGTCTTTACATCCCTCCATCATAGATCATTTCTCTTTATTGCATTTCATTTTTAGGTGTCTCTCTCTTTTCACTCAGTTGCATTCCGCTAGGGGCATGCCATAATCTGACAGAAGGGTTTAGTCATTCATCACCCCTCATGCTTTGCACTGTTGGCTCAGGTCTGTTCATGTAAATCAAATTTTTGAGTCACTTACAGCCCTGATTTAGCCTTTTGATTAGCAAAAGTTATTTTCGGTCACTAGGTCTATGGTTTCGTAAGTTGTGTCTTCAAGATGTCCAATAAAGCTAGTAGACCTGAGGGAGGTTCTTAATAAGTTCTCCTTTCAAAGATTTTCATTGTCATATGGATCGATTATGACTGTTCTTCAAAACTTTGTTTTGAAGAAAAGTCGACATTTCATTTTTTGTAATAATTTTCAAAAAAAAATTTCAGTTCTTGAATTCTTCAGGCATAGAGCTAGTCTTCCTTTGTCAAAACATGCCACTGTCCCTGCAAAAAATTGCCAAGAAATTCATCATTCGAAGCCAAAATCAAGGGGGAAACAAAAGGACAGAGATGTATTAATTGTGAAAAAGTGCCAAAAACCAAAACATTACAAAAATGGGTTTTAAAGAACCAAAAATCAAATCAATGTCTTTATAAGGTGTTGCCATGAAGATCAATGTCATTTGGCATGCCAAGGTCAAAGAGAAGCATTTCAAAGTGAGTTGGGTGAGCAAGTGCATGTTTTGGGGTTAAATTGCATGCAACTAGCCGGCGTGACGCACAGAACAGGTGGCGCGACGCACTGGAAGCGCGTGGCGCACTGGAAGCGCGCGACGCACTGGAAGCGCGCGATGCACTGGGAGAAGTTTCCTAGTGTAATTCTGGGAGCCTGCGGTGCACTGGGTTCATGGCACAGTGCATACAGTCTACAACTTGAAAACGTTTGAAATTTCTCCCAAATTGCCATTTATTTGCATGGATTGCCAGGTAGGGTCGACATCTACATGTTTCATCCATTTTTGTGCTGAGTAATGATGGTTTATGGATGTTAATGAATGAAACAAAAATCCAAACCCTACCTATAAAATGCCTCAAAGGAAAATTGCTGTGGGTTCTAAAATCTTTGTTTTGGCACCGACGACTCTCCTCCTTCCCCATTTCTCCCATGTTTCATCATTTCCTACCCCCCCACTAAGCTCATCAATCCTACATTTTCTTTCCTACACTAAAATCCCAAAATCCAAACCCTAGCCCTTATAAAAAATCTCCTAACCCTATACATAAAATCCCTCAAACCCTCCTCCTTTCCCTAATAAAATTTATCCTAATATCCCCTAATACCTTACTGTTTTCCCCTTCCTAACAATCCCTTTTTCCCCTTGTTGGTAGAATCCAACTATATTGCATTACAACACAACAGTTTCATACATCATTAAAGAGCAGTCCAAGCACAATTCATATACAACAACATCTTTTCCTCAAGGTATTTTGTACAGCTGTCATGGCATCTGAGAATTCTTCTGATTATGAAGTGGAAACTCAAAGTGACTTTCCCATGGAAGAACATGCACCTCGGAGGACTCATAGAGGAGGCAGACATGTCAGAGAAGAACCGACCACCCTTACAGAATTGCAGGCCTACCCTCTTGCCGTCTCTTGTTTCCGGTTTCATTCATGCTATGAGTTTTGTGAGAAGGTGGCCAATGTTCAATTTCATCATGAGTTGGCTTGTCTATTCATAATGCATTTACATGGAGATCAGGTTACTTTGGCTGGTGTCACCTTCACACTTACACCAAAATCTATCTCACTAGCCACCAGCATGCCTAAGATTAGAGAACCATGGAATAAGAAGCGGAAGATTGACTAGCAACATTATGAGCCATATGTTAAACCGGGTTTCTTGAGGCAACTCAAGAGGGTGTTCCCATTCCGATATCTCAAAGATGAATATGCTCCATTAATGAAATTAATAGTGAAGTATTTTAGTTGTGAAGATCGCTTCTCCCGAGTATATGCTAATCACATCAGGTTGCTGACGCATTTCACTCGGTTATGGATGATGAACATCCCATATTTCATATGCTGAAACATAGAGAGGATGACTGCCATTGTGCGGCACAAGACCCCTGAGTAGCAGTTCAACAACATTTGCCATTTTGCTCTCATCAAGATTTTGGTTGTTCATCAGCTTGGATTACAGGGCATCACATGGGATGACTTCATCTCTCGTGATTTCTTCAGGGCTTCACAGGGATTTTCAGAGGTTAGGCATGAGATAGGTGGACCTTCTCATCAGTATGAATGCCATGAGACCGTTAGTGTGCCCTCGTTCATCACATATTAGAGGGGCACTAGACATTTGTTTGCAGCGGCGAAGCGAGTGTTATCTCCACCTGGGGTGGAAGGGGCCTCGCTTCTGACATCAGCACCACAGGTACCGGACAAAGGCAAGAGGCCAATGCAGGATGAGGGGCCTTCAGGTGAACGAGAGATCGACTTCATTCCCATTTAGGATGACGATACCGACATGGGCCCTTAAAGTGCACATCTTAGAGAGGTCATTCAGGAGCAGCATACAAAGATCAATGCCTTATCCCTCAACTTGGAGAGGGCTAAGTGGATCATCAAATACTTAGAGCAGAGAAATAAACAACTCAAAGACCAGCAAGAGATCATGGATTTGCAAAACATCCGTGAGAATCGCTGAGCTGCCCAACAAAGGAGGATTGAGCTCACTTCATTGGAGCAAGTGATTAATGATGATCGAGAGTCTTGGCTCGAGAGAATCAACATCCACTTGGAGAGACTGTTGGAAAAGGCCGACAAGGAAAAGGCATTACTGAGACACATGGCTTTCCATTACAGGGCGCGAAATATGAGTGCCAAGGCACGAATAAGGAATCTAAAGGAAAAACTAAGGAAGGCAACAAAGAAGCAAAAGAGGCAAAAGGAGCATGATCGCCTTCGAATATTGGCCGAAGCCTCTTTAGCTCATCATGACACTTGAAGGAGAAGCTCCAACCCAAATTTCAAGAAATTTGGGGCATTTTTGGCATTTTGACAAATTTTGACACTGAAAAACAAGGTTTTGCCTCCCTGTGCGCCGCGCCACGTGGCGCACACTTTTCCTAGGGAGCTCCAAATGGAAAAAAGTTCATATTTTTGGATTTGGCATGGAAAATCATGACTGCTGGTGTATGGCGAAGAAGTTTGGGCAAGTTTTGGGTCCCGAAAAGGTCAAACAACACTCAAAAAGTGACCTCTTTGCCCCTGTTTTGACACACAAAAAGCAAACTTGGGAAAATGAAGTTTTGGAGGGGCAAACGGGCACCAAATTGGAAAAGTCCACTTGGGTTTGAAAATTGACAGGTAGGGCTTTCCAACAGGAACACTTGGGCTCAATTTGGACTTCAGGAAGTTCCTCAAGCTCAACTTCAAAGTGGCGTGATGCATAGAGGATTTGGCACCGCGCATAGAGGATTTTTTCTCAATTTTTCACCTTCCAGCTCAGAAATTCGGCCAGTTTGACTAGTTTTTCTTTGTTATGTAATTATTGATCTCTTTTGATGTAATTGGGTAAAATGATGTAATTTTTGCACTTATTTACTTGTTCTAGATGATTCATTCACTAACAAGTGAAAAATTAGTGCATGAATCAGTTTCCTAACATATAGAGGCAAGTTGTTTTGATTGCCTAGATTTCAGTGCTTGGTTTAGAATTGGTTGAAACAGCTCCTAGAATGATGAGCTCGACCCCTAGAGGCATGGAAATGGGTTGGGCTAGTCTAAATCATGTATTTCCTAAGTCATTTTAAGGGTTGGACACTTGGGATTGCTTTGGCATATCATTGTACATATTTTCTCTGCATTTTTAGCTAAGGAAAGACCAGGGTTTTGCAACACTGTTTGGGATCCATGTGGCTTTATTTTTTGATGGTGTGCTTCTCTCAGTAATTGTAATTTGTTATGTGTATAAGTTTCCTTCTCTCATCTTCTGCAATTGAACAAATGAAGTGTTAAGGTAGAATCCATAGATTGTTCTGCTCTGCCTTTAAATTTGTTTGATTTTCAATGTTTTCACCTGTTTAAGGAGAATCCTTGAAACCTTCTTTCTCTCCTTAGCTCCTCACCAGTCTGATCTACCCATTCATTCCCTTTAAAAGCATCAAGACAATTACCTTCCTTGCCCCATTCAGACTTCTGCAAAAACTGTGCCTCAATCCCCAAGCCCAAATTTGCCTTCCCCTGTTTCAACACAAAAACTCCTAGAAACTCAAATCAAACCCTCGTACTTTATATCTAGCCTAACATCAGCTTCTATTTCAGTCATATCAAGGCCCATCAAATATCTTTGCCGAGTTTGACCCAGAGAGAGCCCTCTCTTGTCCTCGTAGGGCTAGCTACGAGGCTGAGCGTGGTTTAATGTGGACCTAGAACCTTGCCTTTTCAGCCTGAGGCAAATCTAGACTCTAACAGACTAGATTTTACTTATTCATCTGGACTCATATTTAGGTATTGTTCACATCATCAGAATCGTATCGACGAGAAATTTGACTTGATCCCACTTTCATCTGCATTTGAAGACTTTGATCTAGAGGAAAAACTGGATCCATTTTGGATCAATCTGGAAGGAAAGAACACCTATCACCCTTGTTCTTGTGACCTATTTTCCATAAGTATCATCTTCCATCTCTCAAAGGGTTGTGATAAACTACCCATATTTTCCCTTCAGAGTTTTGGAATATCCTCAAGAAAGTGGTATACCATTTGGCACATTCTTCTCAATAGTAAAAAATGAAGAAGCTTATCTCAGTTCACCCTCTTTCTCATTTCATGCCTCCCTTGAAACTAAAGAGGTCAAAGAAATCCTTATAAGTAGTCCCACATAGAGTGTGGATAACTTCCCAACCCAAATCCAGTTAGTTTCCACTTAGATAACCCCTCTGCAAGCACCCATAATAAAATTCCTACCTCCTCCCCTGCTCAATATGGTTGTCCCAGTCTTTCTCTTAAACAAGTATGCTCCATTGGATTTTTCCACAACCCTTAAATGGTATGTCAAAAGACTATCTTAAGCTCCTTCTAAGATTCATAGGAGAAGATGACATTTCAACACAAAGACATATAGAATTTTTTTGTGCATTTTCTAAAAACCTTAATGTGGAACACCTAGATCTAATGTTAATAATTTTTGCCTAGTCCCTAGATGGAGAAGCCATGAAATGGTTTAAAATCCTACGAAATGATTCAATCAATACCTAGGAAGATATGGAGAATTATTTCATGCCGAAATGGGGGGAGAAGAGGGACCATGGGTACATTATCAGTAAATTTAATGCCATGAAGAGAAAAAATAATGAATATGTGTCGAAATTCATAAAGGGGTTTAAAAAATTGTATAATAGCCTTCTTGCTGAAATCAAACCTCCACATGCTGCTGCTAAAGTGGTTTTTGCTAGGACATTTGAGCTAGATTTTGGTTTCACTCTTAGAGAAAGGAAGTCTCACTCCTTAGATCAGATCCAAATAGATTCTTTAGAAGTTGAGGTAAATTTTACAACTATTGGGAAGTGGAAAGGTATAACGGATCATGGAGATAGGAGAAGAGGAAAGGAGGAAGTTAGTTCCTTAAACTAGGGAAAGGAAACTCAAGAGAAGAAACTTGAGGAAATGAATAAATTGATGATAAATATGTCTAACAAGCTGGTGAAACTAGAATTGGAAAACAAGAACCCTCCTAGACAAAACCAACCAACTCCTAACCAAAGTTTCAATCCTCAGTATAGGAGACCTCCCTTAAAGCTCTTGCAGAGGGAAAGAAAAGAGAAACACGATCACATTCAGCCTCCACTGTACTTAGAGGATGATCTAGAAGAGCATGCTAAAGAAACTATGGAAGTTTAGGAAACTTAATTTTTTTTTTTTTTTTTATGAGGAACATGAAGTTGAAGCACATGTGGAAGGAGGGGATGATTTGGATGCACCACTAGATGATGGTGAGATTGATAACTATTGTAGGTAATTTGTTGATTTCATGCAAGCCTAGCTACACAAGAAATATGATCTTAGATCTTCTAGGAAAAGATCAAGAATGTAGGACCAAAATGAGGAGTCCTCTCCCTCAAATCCTCCAAAATCATTAAAGAAAGGAAAGAAGCCTTTAGACCAAGTCCCACAAAAAAAAAGAGTCTCTAGATTCCATTCTCTACAAGCTCGAGGTTTCTAAATAGAGTAGTTTCCTTTACCATCCAAACTAGTATGTGAAAAAGAGAGAGTGCTTGTTGATGTTGGCATAACTGATAGGAAGTCTTCTGCCTTTAATCTTCAAAAAGAGCCGGATAAGGTTAGAATATTTATCCGCTTGATTGAAGTATAAAAACAAAAAAATTCTAAAGCCCATGTGTCTCAGTTCATGTGTCCATCCACCATAGCTCCTGCACAAGATAGTTTGAAGCACCAGAAAGAAAGGCCCATGGTTGTATTTGGACCTCATGTTGAGGAACAAGTATCTTCCACTACCCCTTTTTATGTTTCTTTGTTAGTTCCTGAGATTTTATTACATAATTACATGCTTGAATCGGTAGCTTCTCACACTTTGACGCCATTGTCTATTATGGAGCAACTGGGGTTACAAATAATAAGGCCATATAATGATATGTATTCTTTTGACTCCAAAAGAGTAAAATGTCTACGTGTGATTAAAGATTTGGTGGTAAATTTAGCCTAGATTCCTGCAAAAGTGTGGTAATGGATATTGTTGTAGTTGATATCCCTAGAAGGTTCGATATTATCTTGTCCAGGTCATGGGGGTCTAAGATTGAAGGATCCATCAAATTAGATTTCACATATGCTACCATCCTCATGTTTGGTGGAGAAGAAAGACAATTGTATAAAGAATAAATATTTATAAAGGAAATTACAAGAGTTGATTGTTCCAATAATGCCCCTGTGTATCATAAAGATAAATATCTCTTTTGCTTGCTATTAGAGGAAAATGAACTAATCATGGAGGAAACACAAGTAGAAGTTTTATTCCAGTTAAATAAATAGTCAGTGGAATGCAATAAAGTGTGGAATTTATATTTTGATGGTGCTTATTTCAAGGAAGGAAATGGGGTAGGTGTGTTGTTGGTGTCCTCTGAAGGTAGCTTGATCCCTCTCTCCTTCATGTTGGAGTTTGGAGCCACTAATAATGTTTTTTAATATGAAGCCTTGTTGTTAGGTTCACAAGATTCTAGAAATGCTAATATTGGGTGCTTGACTGTGTTTGGAGATTCATATCTAGTAGTGAAATAGATCAAGAATCAATGCCAAAAAAAACATCCAAGATTAAAGGCTTATTGAAATGAGGTATGTGATTTGATTGATAAATTTTACTTATCCTTCAATATCTAGTTCCTGCCCAAAAGAAATAAATCATATGGATGATTTCTTGGCTATAGCTTCTAGCAACTTCCTCAAAATCTACTTCTCAGATATGAAGTCGAGGTCATATACAAACCATCAGTACTAGATATTGTCAGACATCAGCAAGTGTTTGAAGAGGAGGAGTAGATCAAACACTTGATGGAAGTTATACGATAATTCTCTAATTCAGTAATTAACCAGGAAGAAGAGAGAGTGATAGATGAACAACAAGCTAGTTGGGAAGAAACTATTGTAGGACATAATATTTTACAGCTAAGGGGTAACACTATTCCCAAGGGTTTGGTTCCCTTAGAAATATTGTTCAACTCAAATGATGTGGCTGCCAAGCCAAGTGAGTAAGAAATTGAAGAGCAGGTGGAAGATTGCAACATCGGCTCAGAAAAGGATCCCTGGGTAATAAAGTTGGCAAAGGGAGTTCCTCATAAGTATAAGAAAAGGTACCTAGACCTCTTAAAAAATTATATGGATGTGTTTTCTTGGTCTTATGATGATTTAAAAACATTTAACACTACTATTATTCAACATAAGATACCTTTGAAGGTGTGGGTGTTACACAACATTTTGTCACTATCCTTTTACTCCCCGTTCCATGATCCTGGAGGACCTCTACAGTGAGGTCTAAATGCTTTTGCTTCAAGAAGAAACTCCCATTGTGTCCCTCTTCATGAGCAGATAAATTCCCTTTTGCACCATTTCCCCTGAAACGTATGCTTTTCCAAGTTTACAAGATTGGTGCTAATGGCCCTTGTCTTCCTTGTGTTGGGTTGTGTTATTCTTTCCACGACTAGCCCACGTAGTGAACCGAGACCTTCATTGCGTCGATTGCGTAGCAGGGGGGTCACAGGGGGCAGAGTAGCCCCTCTTGTCCATGGGGTTTGAGGGGGAGAAGGTAGCCCCCCTCTACGAGGTCTGGGGCAACACCTCGAGAAATTTTGTTGTGGACCCTATATTAGATTGGGTAGACCTACCTATGGTTTTGTGCATGATTGTTGCACATGGTTTTTGATGCGACGGACTTCGGTCCATGGTTTTAGGTCCATGGTATTGGATGCTTCGACATGTATAAATATGTATTGTAACATTGAAAGGAAAATAATGAAAAATCAAGTTGGTAGTCCCAGTTTTGGGATCGAGGGGAAATCTCTATGTATATGTGTTTTATGTGTTATGCTCTCGCATTGTTTATTTTCTATGTTTAAGAATTCGTATGCATGTAATTTATGTATGGGGTTAAAACCTACATTTGGTATCAGAGCTGTTTTGGCTTCAAGGGAATGCCTTTTTTGCTAAGGGGTTTCACTCGGGCCTGTGGTAGACCCCTTTCAGTGGGAGATCTGCGGGATCGATTCTGGTGGTGAAAGAAGATGAAAAGTAGTGGAAAGATAGAGATCGAGAAATTTAATGGTCAGAGTTTTGAGTTGTGGAAACTCAAGATGGAGGATCTGTTGGTGGATAAAGATCAGTGGATCATGGTAGATCCAGGTACTAAACCAATGGGAGTGTCTGATGATGAATGGAAGAAGTTGGATCAGAAGGAAAAGAGCACAATATGATTATGTGTCTCAGATTCAGTATTGTTGAATGTATCAGGGGAAACTACGGTGAAGGCTTTGTGGGAAAAGTTAGGGACTTTGTACCAATCTAAGTCTTTGGTGAATAAACTGTTCATATGAAAAAATATGAATAACCTGAGGATGAAAGATGGAGACTCAGTGACAGAGCATCTGAATGCATTTAATACTGTGGTAAGTCAATTATCATCTATTGATATCAAAATTTTAGATGAAGATAAGTGTATTAGTTTGTTGTGTTCTCTACTAGATTTGTGGGATAGTCTAGTCATTAAAATAGGTAGCAATGCAACTACCTTGTAGTTTGATGAAATAGTCTCATCCTTGCTGACGGAGGAGATGAGATGGAAAAATATGGAGAGCCAGAATGGTGATGCCTTGTCTGTATGAGGACAGTTCCATAACATAAACAAAAATAAGTCATCGAGTGGGAGATCTAAATCTAGGGGGAGATCTAAATCTCCAGGAAAACCTGTAGAGGTGGTGTGTTGGAAATGTGGAAGGGAAGGCCACTGTTATCACTCATAAATTTTCCGTAGAAGTTATCAAAAGAAGGAATAATTTGAGGTAACCACAAACCAATTTTTTAAACTCAGATTCTAGCCAACCTAAGTCCAAAGAGGGCTCTCTCTTTCTGATATAACTTTTCTTTTATTAGATTTCAAGCTAGTTCTTAGTGTTCGTGAGGATTTGATTTTGGATTGAAAGTTGGGTGGTGGAATTATTAGAACAGATGGATAGAGCTAGGTCTTCAAGCCATTGGGCTATGGAGTCAATCATGGACTAGATCATTAAAGGGAATGTTCACAGGGCAGGCTAGCAAAGCAAAAGGCAAATCTTCAGGTTTAATGAATGAGATGGTTCTAACCAGGGTGAAAGGGCAATGAAGAATCCTTAGACTGGGATTAGAATGAAAAGAAACAAGTGATCATGAACAAAGGGCGATTAAGAATCCTTTGCTATAGACCAGGGGGAGAAACTACAGAAGTAAGGGAGCATTTAAGAATTCCCTAACTAAGATAGTTTAGCAGAAAATATTAAGAATGTAAACAATCAAAACAGAGTGCATTAAAGCAAGTTCTGAAATATCATTCCTAGTTTACCATTTTGATTTCATAGAACAACATATGATTATTAAGAGACATAAGGAAAAAAATTAATACACATGATAGAATACTTATTTGATTTCCACTTTACATAAGAATCTTGAAAAATATATGAGCTTTATTCCATGATCTAGCAAGCCAATCCAGTTTTGATACAATAGCACTTTTATTTTAGATAAAAGTCTATAGAAATGTATTTGAATCCACACTCAATAATTTTAAATGTGAAGTATTTATACAAAAAATATTTACAAAATATCTCATGGAAATATGAGATTTAATCTAGGTAATCAAATATCTTCAAGCATAAAGGTAGGGACAGATGGAAAACTGCATCATGTTGTCCCTCTTATTGTGGTAGTGCTGGTTGTTGCAGTTAGATTTGAGCCCTTTAAGCTGGCTAATATTTGTATGCTGGAATCATCTTTATCTTTAATCTTTCACTGATACTCTTTAACCTGTTACTCTTTGACCTTGTTTATTTGTCTCTTACATGCCTTCAGATTTACTATGGTAACTTATAGTAAAATTGTCATCTTTTCCCACCATTCATCCTCAGGTAACTTTACTTTGAGCATTCTTCTATAGATTTCATATGCTTCTGTGTATTTGGCAAAATTAGGCTTGGTGACAAACAAATGTTTCACCCCATGCTCTAGAAAAATATATTCTCCAAAGTATCATACAATACTTTTGTAGTTGGCAAGGCTTTGATACCTAAAGTGCTTTCTTGTTCCTTGGCCAACTTCCTTAGTCTGTTAGTGTAGTCCAATTGGGTCACAAGTTTATCATGGATGACCATATGACTGGGAAGGCCTTTATCCCTTAGAATTTGAAATTTGGCCATGAATTTATCATTGTCGACTTGCATGTTATGGCATTTTTGCACTAAGTTGACCATAAGGTTTCTTTTGGAAAGAACCTGTTTGACTTCTATGATGAATTTAGTCCTATCCTCTACACCAGCCTCATTAAGTTCACGTATGTTTTTACTGTTCAAGAAGTGGATGAGTCGATTAGCATCCTCAGGATAGTCTCCTAAATCTTCGTTTACTTTTTGAATTTCTTTAGTGGCCACTTTTGCCAATTCAGTTTGCTCATATATTACTTGAATTGATGGCCAAATATCATTCACAGAGTCAACGATATTGGCCCAGAGCATCTCCTTGGTCTATCCTAGTGGATTTTGTAGAGTTAAATATTTTTCTAGGACCTTGATCTTCTCACCCATCTTACGGATTTTTGTGTTTCCTCTCTCTGCTGAATTTGGGCAAGCTTATAGTTAGTTTCTAAGCTTATCACTTTCTCCTTTAACCTTTTGATCTCTATTTCCTGGATTGACATATCCTCCATGGCTTTTACTATTCTTGTTGTTTTCTTTGTTGAAGCACCTATTGTTGTAGATTCAGTAGTGATAGGCAGTGCTGTGGTAGGTGGAGCTGTGGGTGCCAATGATGCTGCCAATGTTGAAGGAACTGCAATAGAAATAGTGGGAATGGAAGTCCTAGAAGTGGTGGCCAAGTCACTTTGTTTGGACTGAATCAATGTTTCCAACTCTTTCTCTGTTTCTTTCAATTGGTCATTTAGCTTTAGGGCCAAGTCCATAAGCTCTTCTTGTCCTTTTAGTGTCTCCATGACTTCTGCTGTTTGTGGGTGATGTAATGGTGGAATCTTAAGTTGCTTCTTCAAATCAACTATGTCATCATTCTTCTTTTTTATCAGTTTTTTGGTGGCCTTTACATCTTTGGCATCATGTCCCAACTCAATGATTAAGTCCTCTAAGGACTTGATTTTGGTGTCTTTGGCCTATGAAGAGGCCTTCTCCAATTGGACCTGAGCTGATATGTTATTTAGGGAGTTTTGCAATTTGTGTGCTATGATGGCTTTCCCTAACAAGGTGGAGTAAATAATCTCCTCTGTCTGCTTGTGCAGCTCAATCTAGTCAATAGGATGTATGTCCTTTGCCAGTACTTGAAAATATATCTTTTTGAAGTCTGTTGTTGTTCTTGGTTGCTGAGTGGTAAGCTTCATGAGTGTCATCTGCATTTTTCCTTCTTTCACATCATAGGCTAACATAAGCCTTGTCTGATTGGTAGGTGCCATCTTTAGGTATTATGCATAAGTATGGGCTTTTAGCCTCTCAATACTGGCTTTTATATCCTTGTATCATTCCCTGATGTCTTGGTCCCTGTCAGTTGGCATCCTAAATGAGGACACCTCAACACTCTGCTGCCTTTCCAACATCTGAGTGTGTGATGTGGAAGGTTCTAGTGTGCCTCCACAAGGAGAAGTAGGCCCGCTTCCTTCTCTTTTTGTGCTGGTGGCCCCAACTATTTCTTCTGTTAATTCCTATTCATAGACAGGATTTAACCTTTGCCTTTTGACCAGGCTAGTCTTTGCATATGTCTGTGTGGTTTCCTTTCCTGAAATAGTGGCCTCTTCCCTATTTCTTTTGAGGTTTTTCTCCTCATTTAGAGGAGTTTGCAAGATAGGGGAAGTACTCATGATGGACTCTGGTATACCTATTTGATTTAATTCCTCTAATAGGCCTAGCTATTCTAACTCTTTTTGTGCCTGGGTTTCTTCTTCTATATGTGATTCACTTTGTGCCTAAGATTCTCCTTGTGCCTATGATTCTTCTTGAATTTGAGATTCTCCTTGGACTTGAGATTCTCCTTAGAATTGAGATTCTCCTGGCACCAACAAGAAATAACCCTCATCAAGCCTTTTCTCTAGATCAATTAGAGCATTTTCAACTGCAACTTGAGTGCTATCCCTATCCACTAAAGTATTCTCCACCCATTCCAATTGATTTACATATTTTTCTATTTCAGGGATTCAGTGGTGAATGTAGGTAGCCATATTGTTTTTCTATCTTATGTTGCAGATGAAGTCTAGGGGATCATATCTCCACATGAAACTCTATTTTAGTTTAAGTCTATGAAGGATTTGCTCTGCTTCTTTTCTAGCTTCTCGGATATTACACACAGAGGAGCCTAGTTGATCTTTGATTCTTAGCTAGGCCTTCTTTTTGGCTATAACAAAATGCACCACACTTGAGTTGAATATCTGCCTATAGTACTCCAGAGAAAATAACCTCATTGGGAGGTATCTGGGAAATTTATATGGGGCCAAATCACAGCCATAGATCCTAATTTCAATGTGATTTTGGTACAAGTACCAATCTCCCACTTTTTGTTGTTTTGAAAGCTGCAGGATCCTCCTGATATATAAATTGATTCTTGGAGGAGGACTTCCTAATAGCATTGTCACTATAAGATGTACAAAAAGATCTTTGAAGTCTGTGTATGGATATGGGGAGTCATGCTTATGGATCAGAGGAGTCTAGAAGATCACTGACCTGGGATGACATTAGTATCAAGTTTTTGGAGAGAGAAGGGGAACTTGTCAGCTTGGTAATATAGAAAAATATGGTACAAAACTGAGGAATACTTGAATACTCTTTCATTACTCATTCTAAGAAATTGTTCATGCATCCTATTAGCTATGAACTTGGCATAATCATACATGACAACAGGAGGTTGTCCTGGAGTGAAGATAGACATGAAGGCTAAGATGATTTCATCTATATACTCACTGGTGGTGTATCCTAAGACACTAAAAACCATTGCTACATTGTCCTAACCAAATGGGGAAGATATGGTAGCCACATGGAGGAGGATCTTTTCGGATATGCTTTTCCTCCCTGATGAAAGTTTGAAACATGTCAACAAGTTTGGAAATGGTAAGCTTGGGGAAATTGATCCAAGTGGATATTGGTGGCCACCTGCCAAGTCCACTTTTATCCCCACCATTATTTCTTTCAGCTTTTTAGTTTCCTTAATTGCAACACAGTTTACTATGTTTAGTAGTTTTTCGGGTGCTGGACTTCTGGAGCTGTTTTGAGGCCCTAAACAATGTTTTTTAGGAAAACTGGGAGGAACATGGGTCCATGGACCAATGTTGCTCTTCCCAAGGTTGTAGTTCTCGGATAGATATTTCTAATGAGATACTGTGTGCATCAAATGAAGATCGTATGCCAAAGTTACGACCCCGAAAAGTTCATGTACCAATTTACACAAACGGGGCCCACAATTTGGCGTTTCATCTTCTATGGTTAAGTTTTTGGATGTTTAGGGTTTTCCATTGTTTCTCAACAATAAATAGGCCTCGAGCCTTATTTTAACACAGTTTAGAGGCATGTAGCTACCACATCTCTTCTCAGAGATAAGGTACCATTGCCCTAGCTGGTTTATTTCCATTGCTTTTTTGTAAGCATATTTCAGTATTTTACATTAATGGAATGAAGTATTATTTCCACTACATCTCTATGTTCATGGTTATCTCTGTAATTTGTTGTGTTCCTATTTAAATCCAAATTAGTGGTATCAGAGCAGTCTAATTTTTCTCTGTTTCTCTTTGCATGTCCCCAACGAGGTCGGGATATAAGGAGTTAGGGCTTGAGCTGGTTGAACATTTGCAAGAACAACCTCACAAATCCCGACAACCTCCCATGGTGGATGAAAAGAAAGATGAGGGGGCAGGAGATCATATCAAAATCTTGCTCGAAGAAGCCCTCAAGTGACAAAAGAACACGATGATGGACAACTTTGCCTAGATCCTTCAATGGCTACCCAGAGGCGATGCATCGGCTTCCAACAGCTACTCTGGAAATGCCACACCGTTTAAGGTACAAGTTAATTTTGAAATTCCGATATTCAAGGGTCAGATAGATGCAGATGATGTCAATAAATGGTTAAATCTGCTAGAGGGTTATTTTTCTGTTCATGATTTTTCTAGTTGGGAAATAATTATTTTCGCTCTTCTTAAAGCAGCCCCCCACATCAAGGACTGGTGGGAAAACTACTGCGAGCAGAAGGATGAAATTACAGGCTCATATTTTCAGCTGCACCCACTTGGGATTCATTTTGGGATGCCATTAAGGAGCAGTACTACCCTGTCGGAAGCTATGAGGATCAATACATAAAGTGGACCAAGCTGCGGCAGGAAGGGACCAAGACGTGTTGGAGTTTACCAATATTTTCCATACCCTTCACACAAAGTTGGGGATCAAGGATTCAAAGTAGCATTTGGTACTCAAATACCGCGGCTACCTGTGCAGGTACATCCAAGAAGAAATAGAATTCCTGAACATCCCCTTGCTCGGCACAACATACCGATATGTCGTCAAGGTCAAGAAAAATTTTAAACAAAAGAAGCGAGACTTTTTGGGTTTGCGAATTCGAAGCAAGGGAAAGATGCCCCAAAACTGCAAAAAAAGGACAAAGCCAAGGCAGGGTGGCCCAAGACAACTCGCCAAAACTACAAGCAAAGAACAACACCGTGAAGCCAAAAAAGGACACAGGAAAGTCGTGTGAGTTCCATAAGAGCTCCACTCACAACACAAGTGAGTGTCGCGCCAAGCAGTCACTAGTGGTAGAGCTAAAGGTTTTAGAATCAGATGCATGTTTTGACTTTGAGTCAGAACCTAACAAGGGGAATGACAAAGGGAAGCAGATTATTGATGCGCAGCCCAATGCCACCATTGCCACCACGAAGATCCAGAAGGAGGAACCCGAAGATCCAGAGGAGGAGGAGCGTCTCTTCCACTCCCAGATGTGGGTAAAGGACTCCCTGCTACAATTCATTGTTGATAGCAGGAGCCAAAAGAACCTCATTTTGGCAGAGGTCGTGAAGTGGCTAGGCTTACTGACCACAACACATCCACAACCATACACCATCGGGTGGCTTCACCAAGGACGTGATCTTCACATGAGCCAACAGTGTCACCTTCCATGCAACATCAAGCCCTTCATGGATGAGGTATTGTGTGAAATTTCTCCCCTTGAAGTTTGTGATGTATTATTCGGACAACCATACTTGTGGAAGTGACATGCTATTTATGAATCAAGGCCCCGTGTTGTTATTGTTACTTTGGGAAATAATTTGTAAATGATACCAGAGGTAGCACCACTTACCGCCATATCTTTGATTACTGCAAAACAATGAAGTAAGCTCGTTTCCAACATCAGGAAATTTTTTTTCCTGATGATACGCCCTCAAGGAAAGAAGAAGACAGTGGCCACGACCTCCAGACAGGGCCCCTCCGCACGACAACTACAGATGGACAAGGTCATGGAGGAGTACGAGGACATATTCACCTCCCCCGCATGGGTTCCTTTGCACTGTCAGGTCAAGCACTCCATTGATCTAACCATAGGTGCATTGATGCCCAATGGACCATTCTATTGGCGCTCCATTTTGGGGAATGATGAAATCAAGAGGTAGATTCAAGATCTGCTGTAGAAAAGTCACATTCGTCTAAGTTCATCGCCCTGTGGGAGCCTGATCATGTTGGTATAGAAGAAGGATGGGACTTGGAGACTTTGTATGACTATTGGGCGCTGAACAATATCACTATTCGTAATAGGTACCCAATCCCATAGAGTGATGACCTCTTGGACCAAATGAAGGGGGGGAATATTTCACCAAGATCAATTTGAAGTTAGGATATCACCAGGTACCAATTGAACCCGCCGATGTGTGGAAGACTGCCTTCAAAGCCAAGGAGGGCCTTTTTGAATGGTTGGTTATCTCTTTCAAATTGACAAATGCTCCTGAAACCTTCATGAGGCTAATGAATGACTTCTTTTTGCCATTCACCAACTCATTTTTAGTGGTATACTTGGATGACATACTGATCTTTAGGCAGAGTTGGGAAGAGCACCTCCACCACATCCGACAAGTTCTCCAAACACTGCGACAACACAAGTTATGTGACAATTTGGAGAAATGCACTTTTGGCATGACCTAGGTGTTGGGCCATGAATACGACCACTTTGTAACACTTTCATCCATTTTTAATCTTCTCTATTATATCATTTGTTATAATTAATCATTTAAATCCATTTTATAAATGATTTATGCTCTTATGGATGAATATTATTTATCTTCTTTTATTTCTAATAAATTGATGATTATGCATGATCTTATCCATGAAAGTTTCAATAAATTGGTTGTAACATTATTCACCATTTTTAGCCTCCAAGGTAATTTCCAGATTGAAGATTTGATCATTAAAAGTGCCAACTCAGAAATTCACTGGAATAAGGAGTGATAGTATTATGGTTGCGATTCTGATCAAATGAAGACGAATTTGGAAAATCTGGAACATGGGTTTTTTCCAAAACGGACCCAATTAACTTTATTTAGAGAACGATTTGCCCAAATCTGGATTTTACTGATAGAAACACAGGGTTCTTTAAGCACGATTTTCTCAGATTTTTGTTGCGGTCGTCCTCCAAATCTCAGCTGCAAAGACCAAATCCGCCTTGCTCTTGTTAAACGTTGAATGGGAATATATTTTCTTGTTGATCAATTGGTTAGAATCAATCCAATTTTGTAATAGAAATCATGTTGTAATTATCTTTGTTGTAATTTCTCTCTGATCTCTCTCTATTTAAATGAGAACAGAGATCAGAGAAGGGGATAATTAATTTGGAGAGGGATGATGAATTTAGAGATGGAGACTTAAGGATTCAGAATTATGATTTGAATTAGAGATTCAGAAGCAAGGATTAATGATAGGATAGGAAGAAGAAGGGATTGTTGCATGTTTTAATTCTCAAGCTTTTGCTGTCGTAATGATTTCACAGTTTGATGATTAATATATGATTTGGGAGTTGCTGCTCATTCTTCTCATCTGAAGAAGCACAGCAGCATCCGCTGGCAGCTAAGGGCCCAACCACTGGTGGATTACGCTACTGATGTATTATATCTTTACGCTTCATGTGTGGTATGATCTCTTTCTTTTACTCTGTTCAATAATCTGATGCACTTTACTAGTTTACATATCAGCGCTGTTATATATACTTGATTGGATACTATCGTTATCTACAACATGAATGCTATGTTATCATTTTAACTTTGTATCGCGTTGCTGTTCCTTTTGATAATTGATATAACATTGTTGTTCCTTATAGATTGTCATTCGATTATAGATTAACCGCGCTGTATGTTCCTAAATCGGTACAACTGTATGATGTATTCTTAAATTGTGACTGCTGTTTATTCGAGATTGTTGTTCCATTAGAATTGTTGTTACTTTATAGCTATGATTCATGCGTATTGTATCAAAGCTCAGATTACTGTCCCTTTTAATGATAAGTGCATTGCGTGCTTGACTTGGGTTGCAGTACATTCAGATTTAATCTACTGTTCTATACTTTATCTTTGATAATCTGCTATTCCATTTCTGTTTGCTATTCAATTCAAAGGACGTTACTCAATTCTTGTTGATTATAATTATTGTTGCATTCATTTATGTAGGATAGAGTTTTGTTGTTTAATCCTATTTATAGAAGTAGATGATGTTCCATTTCTTAGTTGTTGTTCCATTTTCTGTTATTTGCGTTATTGATTGCTTTGGTGTGCAACAGGGTTGTCAATTGTAGAGAACATTGGTTACTGCTTCCCTGTTCTCAGATTGATTGTCTTGTTCTAGTTGATTTCAATTGTATCAATCTCTAGAGGAATGAGTTATTGCTACTATATCCTCGATTGATGTTTGCTGAGTAAATAGTTGGATTTCAGAGTATTTGAGTTTATTTTGTTGTAGTTAGATTTCTTTTCAAGCATTCATTTACTTTTGTATTTTGAGCACTGTACTACATCTTTCATAACATTACTCTTGAGTAAATAGTCACCTCAGACTGAGTACACTCTTGAAATGAAAACTCATCCCTGGGTTGACAATTAATGTGAAGGTAATTAGGAGTTAAAAATACCCTTTTTATCACTTGACATTTTGGTGTCGTCGTTGGGGAGATTGTAGCCATTTTTAAAGAGTAGTGTGCATTTGATGAGTCCCTGTTAGGAGAGAATTGGGTATTAAAAACGAAAGGTAAGAACCTGCGTATGGAGCATGTAAAAACCCTACTCCCCCACCTGCTTTCCAATAGAATTGCTAAAGAACCTAGGGTAGAAATAGATGTTTGAATTTTTGTGTGAATGACTAGAAAAAAAAATAAAAATTTTGAAAAACAAATCTTATGATTTCACTCAAGTGGTGATGTAAGCACCACCCATTTCACTAACCAATTGACAGGAACATTTGAAGAAGGAGCCTCAAATAAACACATGAAGAACATCTTCTACTATGGTAAGAAATGGCTCACATTTCTACTTTTGAATTTCCTATCAAAGATCTAGGAGGAGTGACACAAATGCACATAATTCCCCCATTGTCTCTACCAAATTTTCATGGCTTGACAAATGAAGACCCAGATACTTTTTTATTTGTGTTTGAGATACTTTGTAGAGGATATGATTATTGTACTAATGATCAAAGGTTGAAAGTGTTTCCTCTTACTCTAAAAGGAGCAGCTCTCCGATGGTTCATGAGCCTAAGTGGGAACTGCATCCAAAAATAAGAGGACATGAACATATTCTTGAAGAAGTACCAAGACTATTGCAAGGCCAATGAAGATATTTTCAATATGATACAAGGGGAAGATGAAAGCTTGGAGGACTATGTAGATTGATTTCATTATAACCTCCAAAAATCAAAATATAAGCATTTGGAAAAAGAGATCTTAAAAACACTCATTCTTAAAGGAATCAAAGATAAATTTTTAGAAATGTTAAATCTGATAGGAAAAGGTGATGTTTTTCAGTTGTCATATGATGATGTTTGTGAATTGTGCATAAGGTATTCAAGAGGAATATCCAAGGCTGGTAAGAATTCTAGAGATGTTTGTTCTTTCTTTTCCAAATCTACTACAAGAATAGGAGGCATAAAAGCTGAAATCAATTCTTTATTTGAAAATTTTAAAGTTGATTTTATTAGCTCTCTAAATGAAAAATTGGATGTTTTGCAGGTTCATAAAAATGAAGAATTTGATGAAGTGTTTTTCCCTCATGACCCAAAGGAGCATCCCATAGATACTCACTCTTCCTTATCTAGGATGGAAGTGGCATATCAAAGAGATGGGGAAGCTGCAACAAGGCCTACAGGTATGGTTCAAAACACTTCTTCTACATTCTCTTACTTGCATAATCCATTATGGAATACTAATGTGTTAGGGTAGCCATGTCAATTTCAATATAACCACCAATATTGTCTACAAGTTTGGCATGGTTCATCTTATGATGGCATGACTACTTTCCCTCATCTTGTAACACAAACATATTCTCCATATTCTTCACCAACTCTTCCACAACATCTTACTTGCATATCAAAATCATCCACTCAACCGAATCATCTACATCATCAAAATGCTCCATTCTGTACACAATTTCCTGCTCAAATAATTCCACACCCTCACCACAATAAACTAGTACAACATGCTTACAATATTGAACTGAAAAATTTACCCACCCTTCCCACCCATTCTATCTCACATGCGCCATTTGAAAAAACTTACAATGAGATTCAGAATGTTTCAAATTCAAAAATTGTAGAAGCTATGGGAAAAAATGAGGTTTCTTTAAGTATGCATCAACAAGTCATTTTAAAAGCTCAAGAACTTCATGATATGATGGATATGGGAAATCAAGAAAGTAACGGATACATTGAAGATTGGTTTCACTCCATCATTTGTTTGCAACATCACTCTATGCTTCAACAATTTTTGATACCATTTTTTGAAGGGAAGTTGGCTTCTCATACCTTAATATCCATTAACATGCATTTTTCAAATTTGGGTATGTGCATACATGAAGCCCTATTTCGAAAATGGCTCCGCTAGAAGTACTCATATACATAGTTATATTCATTTTTCAAATCAAAATAAGTTAGTTTAGAAAATAAAATAAATAAAGAAATAAAACAAACACATTTTTATTTTTGTAAAACTAGTTGTTTCTTTTGTTGCAACACGCTATCGAAATCAACATCGATGATAAATGTTTCAATTCATTTGTGTATGTAGATGATTTATAATAGACATAACAATTATACAAACACTTATATTCATTTTTATCATCAATATGAAAAAATGCTTGAATATCATTTTTTTGGCTTGCGGGCTTGATGAGACTTCTGGAAAAACAGTCGGGATAGTCATGTTTTGATGGACCAAAAGTGAATATTTTTAAAACTTGTTTCTGCCTAGGTAGCCCTTGATTTCTACTTTCTAACCCAATTTTAACCACTCAATTTGGATTTGAAACGAAAGAGTTAGAAACAAAACATTGATAGGGTGTCTAGTGGGCAACTCAGGAACATAGTTGGGACAGTCAGTGTTTGGAGGCCTAAATGTTTGAATTTTTAAAACCTGTTACTATGGTAGATTTTCCTATGAATATAGTCTACAATCCAATTTGAATCACTCATTTTCAATATCGTATGAGGAAGTTATGATCAAAATACTGATTGTCTATCGTAAATCAGCACCCTTAAAACTATGTCTTTCCGGCTGTTCCTTACAGTATTTGACCTATGAATTCTTCTTTTCTTCAAAAAATGTTTCTATTGGAGATAAATAAATGAATCTACTTTCATTTCCAATTTGAATCATTTGAATCTGACATCAAACGAAAAATTTATGCTTGAAATATCAACTGTTGGTCTAAGCTGGGTAATCGAAAATGACTCTGTTATGCAGGTTGTTCTAACTAAAATTGACATATCATATCATTGAATTTTTAAAACAAATTTCTATGGGAGATAAACCTTTGAATTAGCTCTTAGAATCACTCAATTTCGACGCAAAACAAAGAATTTGTGATTAAAACACTGTAGGTTAGCATGATTGGCCACTGCTCTTCCGCAAGTGACAAATAAATTTTGCTTTGTTGTTTTCTCAATGGATTTGTTATACAGAGTAACTACTTGTTGTTTTTTTGCATAATTCTTGGTAGGGGAGCCCGATCACCTCTCTTTCTCCATGATTTAATGTTTTATTGTAGGTAGACACTCATTTTTTGCAGGTCTTGGGAAAATAAAGAAGGTCAATTTATGGACGAGTGATTTTTGAAAGAAATTTTATGAAACAAAGGAATTTCATCTAACTCATTATCCAACGGATTCATAACAGAAGAAATGAAGAATTGATTTCCATTTGAAGATTCATGTCTTGTCACTACTGCCAAAACATTTTTCAAAGAAATCATTTTTTTTACATAATATCATAACTGTTGTAACTTAATTTACATACTATTTTTAAATAAAATGTTGTTTCTTTTGTGATCTCTCTTATATTTTGTGTTCAGGTGTTGCTTCATCCTCAACATCAATATAGTGAATAGCTAATTCATTCTTTGCGTGCTTGCATTTTATGATTGTGCATTTTGCTTTTCTGAAGGGACAAAATTTGTGTGCACTTTTGTCGTTTCTACTGTTCCTTTTTCAAAGGGACTACATTTTCATTTTTGTCGTTCATTTTTCAAAAGAACAACACCTTTTGTGTCAGCTGTTCCTTTTTCACTTTCATTTTTTTGTTCCTTTTCCACAGTTCATTTTGCTGTTCCTTTTTCACGGTTCATTTTGCTGTTCCTTTTCCAAAGGAACGACAGTTGCGTTTTTGCTATTCCTTTTCCAAAGGAATGACACTTTTCATTTTTGTTGTTCCTTTTCCAAAGGAACGACACTTGCGTTTTTGCTGTTCCTTTTCCAAAGGAACGATACTTTTGATTTTTGTTGTTCCTTTTCCAAAGGAAAGACACTTGCATTTTTTCTGTTCCTTTTCCAAAGGAACGTCACTTTTGATTTTTTCTGTTCCTTTTCAAAAGGAACGACACTTGCTTTTTTGTTGTTCCTTTTCTAAAGGAACGACACTTTTGATTTTTGTTGTTCCTTTTCCAAAAGAACGACACTTGCGTTTTTGCTATTCCTTTTCCAAAGGAACGACACTTTTTGATTTTTGTTGTTTCTTTTCCAAAGGAACGACACTTGCATTTTTGCTGTTCCTTTTCCAAAGGAACGACACTTTTGATTTTTGTTGTTCCTTTTCCAAAGGAACGGAACTTGCGCTTTTGCTGTTCCTTTTCCAAAGGAATGACACTTTTGATTTTTTCTGTTCCTTTTCCAAAGGAACGACACTTGCATTTTTGCTGTTCCTTTTCCAAAGGAACAACATTTCGGTTTTTTTGCTTTTCTTTTTCTAAAGGAACGACATTTTTAGTTTATGCTGTTCCTTTTCGAGAGCAACGCTTCCTTCCTCTTGGGAGATTATTCCTAGTTCATCTCAACCACATTTTACTGATTCCTTTTCATGGCATGAAGTACACTATTTTTATGAGGATAAGAATTATGGATTCTATTGAAGCGAGTTAATATTATTCACGTTATGATTTTTAATAGGACAACTCCTTGATGATAAATTATTTTCAAAGGGACACAATTATTTATATACTACTTTACTGCATTGTTTTCTATTGAACATGATGTTCACTGATCACCTTAATACCATGTTGGTTCCACACTTCCTAGTTATAATCTTCTCTATCTGTAATAAATAAGATTATGGGTATATTTTTTTCTATTGACATGTTCAAGTTCTTCCACCATCCCTGCTCTTAAGGAGTATTGAGCGTCCCTCTTTTTATCATAAAAATGTGTAATAATAACAAAATATTGTTCGCAGATGGAGGATAGGGGGTCTCATTACGAGCCAGCCTACCATGTTCATAAGGCTGTAACAAAGTGACATTCCCATTATGGCCACCACACCAGGGTTATGATCCATTGGATAGCCAAATTATCCTTGGAACAGGAGGTCTCATCACGAGCTGGCCTGATCACTTTTGCTACATCCCGGTGAATGGCAGTGTGGTTATCTGGTTACCACGCCAGCATACTGATCTCTTCTGTAGAACAACACTGAAACTCTCTAGTTATAAATTGAGGATTCTGGCTCGTATGGGTTAAAAAGCAACCCTGCCGAGGCTATGGACGCCTGCTGGAAGTAGAGGCTCTGCTTATGGTATTGAAGTTATATCTTATCGTCAATTATTACTATGATACCCTTTTCTTATTTTTTTGTTTTTATCGAAGAAGTTATTTCCTTAATTTTTTTTTCCCTATTTTGAACCTTTATGCATGAGAAATTGTTTTATGATCAATCGCATCATTTTCAGCTAGAATACTATCAGTAAAGCATCTTTTTGGCATATTTTTGTTCTTTTCTTTTTTCGCATAACTTGTCAGCAATCCAAAGCATTCTATCTCTTATTCATAACTATATTTACACACTCTGCTCTCATTATAACCATAACTCTCGTTGTTCTATCATTGATATGTGTAATCTGCTTCATTTACTAGTGTATTGTTCATTCCCTTGCCTTGCCATCAGCATAACACTTTTCATAGGCTTTATGGTCATGGAATCCCTTTTTCAATTGGAAGGGGGAAAATGCATTATGGGATTGCATGCGATATGATTACTGCACTCTTCCATAACTTGTTGATTTGACAAAATATTAGTCTTGCATGTATAGAAAAGTTTTTCTGATTGAAATTTTTGCATGCATCTTAATCTATTGCTATTCAAAACTAACACTATGGATTCAAGAACATTGTATGCAAAATAGTGATTTGTTTATAGGAGAACAACAAGTATGGGGCAGAACTCTATTCGCAGCATGACCACACTATTGCAACTAACCGAAGAGGCTTGAGCAACTCGTGAACGTGAACAATTCTTCAGACACATGTGCTTGCCTGGATTCTACCTTTTGCATCACTTTTAGCACTAACTCTGCCTACATCAGCTTCAACACTATATGTCATTCCACATTTTTCTTTTGGAGGTAAAAATTGAGGTGAAATAGCATAATTTTTTGATTTATTACGAATTTTGGAGAATTTCATGAAAATCCATTTTGAGCATTATTTATCATCCTTCATTTCACAGTTTTTACCACTTCCCATTTTTCAGTGGCATATCATCTTTTGGTTTGGGGGAGTGTCACTTTCATTCATTTGTTTCTTATGACCATGTCATTCCTATTCTTTATCATCCATTACTATTCTTATTCATTCTCAACACCTCCCTTATTCCATGATTGTTTTACACCAAGCATAGAATTCAATATATGGTAGCAACCACCTCAATTTGTTTTCTAGCATCGCATGAGGCCATGCTAATTTTTCAGAGAGGGGGAAGAATTGCTATGCATGATGGATGTTTTTTTTTTGCTTTCTTTCTCATTTAAGGCATACAATTTCAGTGCAGAAATTGATTTCCCTAATATTTTTAAAACTATAAACTCACTTCTTGTGATTTCTAGATAACACAGATGTATCATTAAAATACACAAACCCAGATCATTTCAAGTTAAATTGGTTCATAAATTTTCGGAAATCATGCACTCTCACCTACAACCATTTTGTTTATATCTCATGATCTGTGAATCAAAACGATCTAATTTTTGGATCATAGAAGCATTAATATAGTTGAAATCTACTTGTACAATTTCAACAAAATCTAGTTTGTAGTTTTTGGGAAAATGGTTAATGAAGGTTGCTGTCATTTATATCATATTTTGTTGCAACTTAATTATTATGCCTTCATCAAGATTGCTAAAATTTAATATTCATTAATTGAGGAAGAATTCATTTGTTCTATCCATTTCATGAGCTGAGATGAACAAATTTTATTGCTTGGTTAACACATGGGTTTTGTCTTTGGGTTGCATGAGGATATGCAATATATTCATTTTTTTGTTGCATGAGGACATGCAATATATTCGGTGTGGGGGTATGCTGGGCCATGAATACGACCACCTTGTAACACTTATTTCATCCATTTTTACTCTTCTCTATTATATCATTTGTTATAATTTATCATTTAAATCCATTTTATAAATGATTTATGCTCTTATGGATGAATATTATTTATCTTCCTTTATTTCTAATAAATTGATGATTATGCATGATTTTATCCATGATAGTTTTAATAAATTGGTTGTAACATTATTCACCATTTTTAGCCTCCAAGGTAATTTATAGATTGAAGATTTGATCATTAAAAGTGCCAACTCAGAAATTCGTTGGAATAAGGAGTGAGAGTTTTGCGGTTGAGATTCTTAGCAAATGAAGACGAATTTGGAAAATCTGGAACATGGGTTTTGTCCAGAACGGACCCAATTAACTTTAACACATAAGTTTTTGCCCAAATTTGGCTTGTACTGAGAGAAACACAAGGTTCTTTAAGCATGATTTTCTGAGATTTGTTGTTGCGGCCGTCCTCCAAATCTCAGCTGCAAAGACTAGATTCACCTTGCTCTTGTGAAAAGTTGAATTGGAATATATTTTCTTGTTGATCAATTGGCTATAATCAATCCAATTCTGTAATAGAAATCATGTTGTTATTATCTTTGTTGTAGCTTCTCTCTGATCTCTCTCTATTTAAATGAGAACAAAGATCAGAGAAGGGGATGATTAATTTGGAGAGGGATGATGAATTTAGAGATGGAGACTTAAGGATTCAGAATTATGATTTGAATTAGAGATTCAGAAGCAAGGATTTATGATAGGATAGGAAGAAGAAGGGATTGTTGCATGTTGTAATTCTCAAGCTTTTGCTGTTGTAATGATTTCACAATTTGATGATTAATATATGATTTGGGAGTTGTTGCTCATTCTTCTCATCTGAGGTAGCCTAGCAGTGTCTGTTGGCGGCTAAGGGCCCAGCCACTGGTGGATTACGCTGCTGCTATATAATATCTTTACGTTGCATGTGTGGTTTGATCTCTTTCTTTTACTCTGTTCAGTAATCTGACGCACTTTACTGTTTTACATATCAACGCTGTTATATATACTTGATTGGATACTATTGTTATCTGCAACAGGAATGCTATGTTATCATTTTAACTTTGTATTGCATTGTTGTTCCTTTTGATAATTGATATAACATTGTTGTTCCTTACAGATTGTCATTCGATTACAGATTAACCGCGTTGTATGTTCCTAAATCGGTACAACTGTATGATGTATTATTAAATTGTGACTGCTGTTTATTCGGGATTGTTGTTCCATTACAATTGTTGTTACTTTATAGCTGTGATTCATGCGTATTGTATCAAAGCTCAGATTACTGTCCCTTTTAATGATAAGTGTGTTGCGTGCTTGACTTGGGTTGCTGTACATTCAGATTTAATCTGCTATTCTATACTTTATCTTTGATAATCTACTGTTCCATTTCTGTTTGCTATTCAATTCAAAGGTTGTTACTCAATTCTTGTTGATTATAATTATTGTTGCATTCATTTACGTAGGATAGAGTTTTTTTGTTTAATCCTATTTATAGAAGTAGATGATGTTCCATTTCTTAATTGCTGTTTCATTTTCTGTTATTTGCATTATTGATTGATTTGGTGTGCAGCAGAGCTGTCAACTGTAGAGAACAATGGTTACTGCTTCCTTGTTCTTAGATTGATTGTCTTGTTCTAGTTGATTTCAATTGTATCAATCTCTAGAGGAATGAGTTATTGCTAATGTATCCTCGATTGATGTTTGTTGAGTAAATAGTTGGATTTCAGAGTATTTAAGTTTATGTTGTTGTAGTTAGATTTCTTTTCAAGCATTCATTTACTTTTGTATTTTGAGCAATGTACTACATCTTTCATAACATTACTCTTGAGTAAATAGGCACCTTAGACTGAGTACACACTTGAAATAAAAATTCATCCTTGGGTTGACAATTAATGTGAAGGTAATTAGGAGTTAAAAGGACCCTTTTTATCGCTCGACACTAGGTTCAGTATCTGGGATACATTATTGATGAACAGGGGGTGCATGTGGATCCATCCAAGATCCAAGTCATTCAAGATTGGTCATCTCCAACCACTTTTAGAGAGCTTTGCAGCTTTCTAGGTCTTGCCAAATTCTATCGCAGGTTCATGTTGGGATTTTCTCATATCACTTGGCCCTTGAGTCAAGTCACCAAAGGAGGAGCGAAAAAAAAATTCTTTTAGTTGGAATCTCAATAGAAGGCATTCATAGAGTTGAAAGATCGCCTCTGCATAGCACCAGTGCTCACATTACCAGAATTGCAACAATGATTTGAGGTTGAGATGTATGCCTCTGACTATGCTATTGGGGCAGTCCTTACTCAACACGGGCATCCAATGGCATATCAAAGTGAGACACTTTGAGGCACAGTTCGGAAGTATCCCACTTATGACAAAGAGATGTATTCCATTGTGCAGGCCTACCGACAATGGAAGCATTACATTTTGGGGAAGGAAACAGTCATCCATACAAACCACCAACCCCTGTAGTTCATACAGACCCAAGGGAAATTGTAGAATGATCGCCATCAAAAGTGGTCCACATACCTACAAAAATTCCATTTGAATATCAAGTATAAGAAGGGTAGCACCAATAAAGTTGTATATTTCCTCAGTCGACCACCGATCATGGCGTTAGTCACCGTGCTCAACTCTTGTGGGCACGAGACTTTTGATTGGCCACTTCTCTACAAAACTGACCCAAAATTTAGCCACACATACCAGACACTCTTGGAGGGTCAACATGTCCGATATTTTCACCTCTAGGATGCCCTGTTATGCGACCCGGGTCACCTTTGTGTTCCTTCAAGTGAGCATGCCAAGATTATTTGGGAAGCACACTACAGTCGGGTTGCTGGACATTTTGGGGTTGAGAAAATGGTGGCAGTAGTGAAGAAGTATTTCTATTGGCCGAATCTTCGACAAGATGTAGGGAAGTACATCAGATCATTTACTGCCTGCACCATTACCAAACCGACCATCAAGAAGCAAGGTCTCTATACCCCACTGCCTACCCCTAGTCGACCCTAGGAATCCATCTCCACGGATTACATGTTAGGCCTTCCTTCCACTAAGCATAGAAATGACTGTGTTTTTGTGGTCGTTGACAGGTTCTTGAAGATGGCAATTATGGCTACCTACAAGAAGAATATCACAACAAAATCCACTACTAAAATCTTCTTTGAATGAGTGTGGGTACACTTGGGATCCCACAGTCTATCATCTCAGACTGGGACAATAGGTTCCTTAGTACATTTTGGTCCAATCTCTAGTTGATGCTCGGCACCAAACTCATTAAGTCCACAACCTTCCATCCTCAAACTGATGGCCAGATAGAGGTTGTCAATAGGATGATTGTACACATTCTGCGCATGTACAACTCAAAGCATCCATGCACATGGGATGAGAGCCCCCCCTATATTCAACACAGCTACAATTGGGCTCTTCATAGCTTTACTAGCCACAACCCTTTTAAGGTGGGCTTGGGATTCTAGCCACTATGTCCCATTGATGTGGCCATGTCATTTGCAGCTACTCACGTAGATTCAGCTCATGTCCGGTCTAAAATAGATAAGGCAAATAACTTCATTGAGCACATCCAACATATTCGCTAGCAGGTCCACGACATTCTAGAGAAATCAAATGCGAAGTACAAGAAGTGACATGATCAACATCGGGTGCCACACAAGTTTTAGGTGGGTGACAAATTTTGGTTGCATTTGCAAAAGGAACGCCTTACCAGAGCTTATCGGAAACTTAGACCACTCTAATATGGTCCTTACACCATTACCAAGGCTGTGGGAGACAATGCATTTGAGCTCAACATTCCCCCATTCCTTGGCATGCACCCAGTGTTCAATGTGGCCCGCCTTCAGCCATACTTTCCACCATTACTAGACACATCTGACATTGTAGAACAGCTCACACCCACAGCGTTAAATCCAGATTGCATGGAACAAGATGCAACTAATCAGATCATGGACACACAGATCAAGCGCACTCGCTAAAAGAATATCCAATTGTATCAAGTTGTCAAAGCAGGCCAACTCCTTCACCAGGGCAAGTGGCTCACCATGGACCAAGATCAACAGAAGTTTCCTCATCTCATGGAGGAACTCAACGCAATGGGGACCATTGCTTCCTAACGGGGGAGGAATAATCTAGGTGGATATTGGTGGCCACTTTCCAAGTCCACTTGGACCCCCACCATTGTTTCTTTCAGCTTCTCAGTTTCCTTAAGTTTAGCACAGTTTACTATTTTTAGCAGTTTTTCGGATCTTGAACTTCCGGAGCCGTTTTAAGGCCCTAAATGATGTTTTTTTAGAAAACCTGGGAGCAACATAGGTCCAAGGACTGATGTTGCTCTTCCCATATTTGTATTTCTCGGATAGATCTTTGTAACGAGATATTGTGCACATCAAACGGAGATTGTTTGCCAAAGTTACGACCTCGGGAACTTGATGTACCAATTTACCCGAATGAGGCCCACAATTTGGTGTTTCATATTCTAGGGTTATGTTTTTTGATGTTTATGGATTTCCAATGTTTCTTAACAATAAATAGGCCTTCGAGCCTCATTGTAACATAGTTTAGAGGCATGTAGTTGCCACATCTCTTCTCAGAGATAAGCTACCATCGCCCTAGCTGGTTTATTTCCATTGTTGTTTTGTAAGCATATTTCAGTATCTTACATTAATGAAATGAAGTATTATTTCCACTACATCTATGTACTTATGGTTATATCTGTAATTTGTTGCATTCCTGTTTAAATCCGGATTAGAAACAGTATAATAGGTCTCCAATTGAGATAGGGGTTAAATTTTGTCCTGGTTGAAGTTGCAACATTTCATTTATTGATTCAATAGTGATGGTGAAAGGTATAGTCTGGTCTGGGGACATCACTGCTCTTTGGTTGGGGATGTACTTTGTATGGCCATAATGGACAATTTTTGGAAAGATATGTACCCCAGGGAATTGATACTTGGGAAAATTAGACTCCCAAAGACCAACTTTATCAGCGTGGTTGAGGTATTGATCTCTGTATCGATAGTATAGTTTGATAGGGGATTTAAGGATATAGGTGTCCTTGATTTGGAAATCTTTATCAACAAGGGGAAGGTGGTCCAAGTCCAAGTGTGGAGTGGAAATTGGTTTGAAATCCATGGCAATTGGGGCAGCCATCCTTAGTTCTTGTGGATTTAAGAATGGGGAAAGTAAATTTTAAGTTTTTTTTAGGCAAGGTGGTTCAATCCCAGGTGGGTTTCAGTTACTAAAGTTTCCCTTTAATTTCTATTAAGAAAACTTAGTGACTGGTTCAAATATTGATAGGGTTTTCAATGGATTCTGGCTTAAATACCTAGAATTTGAAGAAACTAAGTATGAACCATGTGAATGGGGACTGCGAATAGTTGAAAGCTTTAAGCGAGCTGGAAGTCAATCTAGGAGCTTTGTAGCGTCTTTAGTGTGCAATTGTACGTGGGTTGACAACTTGGATGTTCAAAGATGCGTGTAAGGAAGTTTTCAGTAAAAAAACGATAAAAACAATGATTTGGGGCTCTTTTGGATTTGGGGCTTTTTTGGATTTATGTGTGAAAAGTTAATTTGGCGGGTACGGGTGTACAATGACCATTTGTCATGTAGTGAAGTGAATAGTGGTAGTTTTGGCGTGTAGCGGGCTAGTGGTAAGTGGTTTGCTTCACATATCTTTTGGGTGTTTAGCAGTATAAGGGGGAGGCCGCCCGATTCCATTCATCGAGCGCCACTTCGCCTTGGGGGCACAACATAAAACAACCCATTTTGGGCAGGTAATGTTTGGATTTTGGGCCCTTTCGAAATCAACACATGCTGTCAGATGGGGAGGAGAGAGATTGTGTGGTGGTCGGGTGATGGAGTTGCACGGAAGGTAATGGAGGGGCCCGACGGGCAATTAAGTGCGACGGTTTAGTTTAAATGCATGATTAAGGGGGGGTTTAAGGCACCGAGCGGGATTTAATTGGGTTTATTAACTAACTAATCGAGGATCGATTTGTTAGTGGATCTGGAGATAGAAAACCTTATTTTATATAATTAAACTCGGGAGGGATTAATTAATTATTGTGGGAGTTAATATCTATATATATATATATATATATATATATATATATATATATATATATATATATATATATATATATAATATATATATATATATATATATTAACTCCCGCAATAATTAATTAATCCCTCCCCAGTTTAATTATATATATGGGAAATGGGTTTTCACTAGGGATTTAATAATCAAATTAGTAATTTAGTTAAATTAGCGGAAGGGGCACCATACCCTAAGCATACAATTTTCATGTTTTTAATGCTTTCTGATAATCACATAAAACTTAGGATATAATGTTTATTTGTGGGTTTTTGATGTGAAAATGGGTTATGTGGGGGAATAAATACTTTCCCTAAGTAAAAATGATTTAACCTCAAGAAAGAATATTATTTAGGGAAAATGAATGAACTGAAAGGGGGAGGGGGGTAAATGTTTATGAGGGGATTTTAGTACTCATGGCCTATAATTCATTGAGTAGAGGGCCCGGTCCCTCCAAAAGTCAGAGAAATTCTCTCAGCCTCTTTGACTTAGGGTTTTTAAGTACTTTGATATTTGTTTAGGGGAATTAGTTAAGTAAAAGGTGAAATGAATGAGGGAAATTAATTAATTGACTTTGATGTCCATCTACATGCTTGAATGCCCATTCACATTTGGAACTTGTATGATGAAAAATATGATACACATGCCTTTTTCTAATCAATTATCAAATTTTTGCAACCTTTCTACTACTTACCCATCTACTCATCCTACCATTTTTACTTCTCTTTATTAGGGTGTATTTGAGCTAGCAAACCCTTATCAAACATTTTTCTTTTTCTTTACAATGGTAAAATAACTATATCTAACCTTATTACATCCAAGGGCTCAAGTTAAACAGTTAAGCTCCTTTTATTTACTCTACCTATCTAAATATCTGCCAAGATTAAACAGTTTGGTTAGATTTTATTCTCTATCTCTAGAGATAAAATTGAAAGATGAAATAGCCAAGTTTAAACATTTTGGCCCTCATGGATTGTAGCAAAGATTACAAGCTGCACACAATTATTTATTTTGCATAAAAAGTAAATAGTAGTGGAATTTTGACTTGCACACTTTCATGGTCTTTTCTTTTATTGGGGTTCATATTTTTCATATTTTTTTTACCTTTTTATTCCTTTTGTCTTTTGATTTTTCTTTTAGGACATACCCTCTTTACATTTTTTAAATTTTTTGAATATGGAAAACACTTGCAGAAAGAAAAAGTATGTACATATTACAGGCTTAATCTTAGCCATTCAAAAATTATGACTCCTATTGATATAGGAACTTAATAGGCACTACAAAAGGGACTGTAAATCTAAAGCTCCTCACAAAGGAAAGGGATGTGATGAGGCTCCTTCTGCAGAGGCGAAAACCACTTTAGATGAAGGTGGGGATGTGTACTTGGCTTCTTCAAGTACACATGTAGATCATGAGGCATGGTTGATTGACTCACGTGCATCCTTTCACTTCAGTCCCCATAGAGAGTGGTTCTACGAGCATGAGAAATATGATGGTGGTGATGTCTCCTTAGGGGATGATAGGAAGGCTAGAATATTTGGTCTTGGAAAAGTAAAGTTGAAGTTGCAAGGTGGAAGGGTTAGAACACTTTTGGGTGTTCTACATATTCCCGCATTGGACAAAAATATGATTTCTGTAAACAAGCTAGATGATTCAGGTGTACAAATAGTGTTTGATACCTGCAAGATGGTTCAAGGAGCACTGGTATTGATGCAGGGAGTTTGGATTGCAAATCTGTACAAGCTGCAAGGTAGCACTATTGTTGATGGGTGTAATAGTTTTGTGGTTCCTGAAAGTGGAGCAAAAAATCTAGTGGTCTCTGGAGAGAAGACCATGCTTTGGCATCAAAGGCTTGGACATATTAGAAAGAAGGGCCTTCTAATACTTCATGGTAAAGGTATGGTAGAAGGCTTGAGTAATAGCTCTCTGGATTTTGATTTCTGTGAAAATGGTGTATATGGGAAGCATAATTGGGTGAGTTTCCCCTCTAGCGGTAAGAGAGTGAAACAGATATTAGAGCTTGTGCACAATGATGTGTTTGTACCTATGAAGGTTCCATCATTGGGTAAGTCTATGTACTACGTATCATTTATGTTAGTTCTTACAATCTCCTAGGCTAAAAAGGAAATCGACAAGGGTAACCTCTAATCACTTTAGCTCAGTAGCTAGCGCTACTAAGCATGAGAGGGATCTCTGTAAGTCTCTTATCAGTGATATGACTTTAAAGCAAATGAATTTTAGGCTAGATATGTGTATTTGTTTGTGAAAATTTGGTTTTTAAAGGGTTTGCTGAACTTAGGGTTTGGAGCCACAAGTAGGTCTAGGCTGTGGGAATATAGGAGCAAGCATAAGAAGGAGCTGGATGTCATAAGCCATGGTGTAATTGGAGTATTCTGTCAGTGTAGTATAGAGGATATAAAAAGGAAGAAACTAATGAGCATTAAAAAATGATTTCATTAACTTAAGAAGACAAAACATATAACCATTAAAACCTAGATAATAGAGGTTGATAATACAAGAAATCTGAGTATTTTATCACAAGGTATTCATAAAGAGAAGAAATATAATGTATGTAAAGATGTTTAGACCATGATGAAACAAAAAGAGTGCAGCACAAACACCATGAACTCATTGTGCTATAATTCCTTGAAAATAGCTACAACCTATATATGTATTAGCTGAAAGATGATTACAATGCAAGCCTTCCTTCACAAAAATTTCAACCCTTGGCTCTTGAGGTGAAATAGTACTTATAGACTCTCCTAGACCTCTTTCCCACCTTCAAGAGTCAAACTCCTTGGTGGAGGAATTGACTCCAATATTCTCTCAACCAATAGATGAGAGTGAGAAGGTGTAACTCAAACACCTCATGAAGAGTTTGATTAGGAGTTTTCTTCTTTTATGAGGCCTAATGAAAAAAAAAAAAAAACTATGATATGCATTTATTCATGCCTATATCTCTTAAGCTCGTAACTTGTGCCATTACAAAGAGAATCTTGACTTTGAGCAAGTTTGACTAGAAACTAGAAAATTTACATAATGAATTTTTACAAATAAAAACACAGAAAATGCAGAAGCGCAACACCAAATTTGAGCTGATATTCAGGTGCCTTCCACGGGTCAAAATAAAATCCGAGAGAATGGTCAACTTGCCCTTCAAGTATAGTTTCTAGAAAAATTTGAATTTATGAATTTGGAGCAGGGGAAGACCTTAAATAATCCATTCGCCCAAGGTCACTCCATAAGTGCAGTGCCTGTCAAAAAATGGTCCAGAATGCTACTTTTTTGCTATTATTTAGTCTTTTTCTCCCAAAGTAAGCCACCTCTGCAAAATATGAGAAAATGGATTTTTAGAGGATGCCAAGATCATTCCGAAAATCTAAATTTTTCTTCAAATGGATGCCTAAGGAAAAAGCGCAGTGCCTTGGGAAAATATAATTTATTGAACTTAGACCAAAAATTCTCAAAACACTCAAAATGCTCAGAATTGGCTCAAAATTGGAGGGAAGGTGTAAAAATGAGTTTTTTAAAGCTTCATGTATGCTTTAGTAAGCATCTCCAAGTTTCCCTCATCCTTTTGCTCTTTTTTTGTCTCCTTGAGTTTGTTTTTGAGTTGTTTCACTTTGACATTGACGAACATGTTTTGAGCTTGATAATGATGTGCCATGTGCTGGAGCATTTGATTATCTCTATTTTCCTTCTCCAAGAGCTTTTCCAAATGTTCATTCACCATGTTGAACCAATATTCTTTATCTTGATGTACCTCAAGGGAAATTCTCTCTTCTAGGTCAAGGTCTTCATTGAGCAATATTTGTTTTTGTTCCTCTTGCAAAGCTTCTTTGAGACCTTTGATTCTTGGTCTTTTCCTCTTTCCTATACCCTTTGATCCTTCAGGCTCACTTGATTCTATGATCTCCTTACATTTTCCAACCTGCTGCAATAACTTGGCTTTTTCCTTTTCCAAGATCAAATCTTTTTCCTTGAGTTGAATGTTTTCTAGTTCAAGGAATGATATAATGAACTTGGCTCTTTCCATGTTTATTTCCAACTCATTGATTTGCTAGTCCTTGTCCCTGATGGTCCACTTCATGATTGAAATCTCATCTTCCTCTTCTAGATCAATGATCTCAAATTCTTGCTCAACTGTCTTCTTACCCTTCGCTGTTGATGCCTGCTTTGCCGATGAAGAAGGCTTGGCCCCTTTCTCTTTGTGAGAAGAAAACACAAGGCTATGCCATTTCTTATACACTTTAGTGATGTCTGGCCTAGGTAGATGAATCCTCTCTGCTGGTTTGCTAGATGACCCGATATCTGTTTATTGTTTTGGTGTGCTTGTGGACTGAGATGTTGCATTTTCCTCATGCCACTTTAGAGCTGTTTCTAAGAAGGCTTCCCAAGCCATACCCTCCTCTACCAACTGATGAAGGACAATGGTTTTGATGAGATTATGATGGAATAGGCTTGGAGAGTGCTCTTTCTCCTTCAACTGTATCTTTTCAGACATTTTTTAAATACTCCTAAACAAGTAATTGCAAATGTTGAGTGGCTTTTGAGAATTTTTGTGCATCAAGAGGCGAATGTGATATGCATACAACCTTGAGAATCTACCTTCATAGGTAAAGAGCCTCATGATGGTATTCATTAAAGGAGCATAATTCTCAAGCAAATATCTGAAAGGCATAAGGTGAGTATGTGTGTCTCTGTATGGGATTGTAGTTTTCAAGACTAGATTCATTCCTTTGAACCAATATTTGCCATTGTCTAGTAAACTAGTTGCTAGTGAGATGAAGGCCATTGAGAAGCTAAAATCAATACCAACAATGACAACAGTTTCCCCTTTCAAATTTGTAGCCACCCATTCTATCAGCTGCTCATAAAACCCTACTTCACTTACTCTTTTGCAAAATTCCAAACAGTGAACATCTTCAAAGCATTGTTTGATGAAAGGATAGGAAAATTTCAATTTGGGAGATGTAGTCCTTCGGTGGGATAGACAAGCGAAAACATGGTAAGTTTGAGAACTTATGGAAGGGACCGTACAAAATTTCTGCATTCAGAGGAAAGAATGCTTTCTTGTTGGAAGATATGGATGGAAAAGGCTATTCAGGAGGGGCGGCCAATGGTAGGCTTCTCAAGCACTACCATGTCTAAAAATCCAGAAAGATCATCATCATTGTACATACTAGTGTGTATTTTAATTCTAGACTTTTAGATAATTTTGATTAGAGTTTGAAGCCTGAAGTGAAGGCCCTAACGCTCTTTCAGTTAGTATTGTTGTCATTTCTTTTAGTTCTTTGGTCAGTTAAAAAAAAATCATTTTTTATGCATGTTGACTCCATTGCCCAATGAATAAGGCTACTTGGTCTATAGTGTTCTTGACACCTCCAAGGAGCTGGCATCCCCAGTTGGAGCCAACGTTAGTGGCAGTCTTGTTAGCCTGTCACTTGGATAAAAAAATTGCTTTTACCATGGTAATTTTAGGCTTTCATCATCAACTTTTTTTATTACTAGGTTTACACATTAAATTTAGTCATTGTATGGGTAGTCCAAGATAGAATCATTGTCTGAAATTTCACTCATGCTGGTTGCTTGTCATATACCATGAAAATTGGTCAAGTCATCATTATCATTTCGTTAGGTCTTATGTCCTTCCATTATGTCATAAGGGTCCCCAAGGTCCACCATTTCTATAAAAATTCATAAATAAGTCAAATTGACAAAGCAAATAATTCTAGAAATGAAACATGGTTTATTTTCATTTTCATGACATCAAAAAGTTTCAGGAGAAGAAATCACCAACACTCAGGAGATGCAAAAAGCACATTTGCGAAGGCAAGGTAAAAGCTGCCTTTAGAAAAGTGAAATCAGTTCGCAAAAGATGATTAGTTTCTTTTCTCTTTTTGAAAAAAGTGAAGAAATCACCCCTATATAAACTCAAAATGACTCAATACCTTTTCATTCATCTCTCATTCACTCTTCATCAACAAGATCACTCACTTAAAAAAGAAAAAATTCCATTTCCCTAGGAGAATTTGGCCAAAATTTGTAGGCGTTGCGCATAGATACACTGCGCTACGCTTTTGATATTTTATATGGTCCCTTCCATAAGTTTTCAAACTTACCATGTTTTCCCTTGTCTTCATTTATGGCATCCCATCAAAGGACTACATCTCCCAAATTGAAATTGTCTTCCTTGGTTTTGCAATCTTTCCAAAATAAAATACCATCCAGAATACAATATTTTGAAGCTTTGAGTTTCAGTGATCTAACTTTACCTTTGGGAAATTTTGGAGAAGGATTTGAGTGCTACAAGACATAGACAATGTTGGCGTACCAAGGAGAAGACATGAACATATTAGACACTTGCATGGAAGGGTCCTTTTCTTCTGATTCTTCTGATAGTGCAACCATCAAATCAATATCCAGTGCATGTAGATTTTCCACCATAAGCTTGGCTAACCCTTGTCCTTTGATGAGCTTTGTAGGTTTGATCTCCAGGTCATATTCTAACATTGATACAATACATTTTCCTCTTTTTCCTTCTGGATCTGTTTGTACAAGAATTTATTTTACTGCTGCAGTAGGAACATAAGCAATAGTATGTGAATGTAGAATATAAAATCTGAAATCTTTGAGGGCCTTTACCAATGCCAATGCCTATTTTTCAATAATATTATATTTCAATGCTACATGTCTTATAGTGCGACTGAAGAATGCTATAGGTTACTCATTTTTCTGATCTTTTTTCTGCATTAGGACTGCTGCTAATGTGTGCTTAGAAGAAAAATAAAAAATGATGAAATCTAAGGTATAATCTGGGCTAATTAAAATAGGAGCAGTAGATAATGCAAAATTTATCACATGAAATGATTTCTTAGCCTCTAAAGTCCACTTTACCTCACTGTTCTTCGTCAACATATTTGTCATTTCTTTCAAGTGCTCAGCTAGATTAGGAATAAATCTGCTCAAAAAATTAATTTTCCCATTAAGTGACTAAATCTCTTTCTTATTCCTAGGGAAGTCTAATTGTTGAATAGCCTCCACTCTGGTAGGATCAATGCGGATGCCATCTTTAGAGATGATGTGTCCTAGTAGTTTACCTTCTTCCATGGTGAACAAACTCTTCTTTGGGTTAAGTGAGATGCCAAATTTTCTACATTTTTTAAAAACAATCCTCAAGTGATGCAAATGATCTTCATTATATTTTGAAAATATTGTTAGATCATCAAGATTTACAAATGAAAAATATATATTTTTCATTTGTAAATGCTATATCCGTAGTGTGCTGAAAGGTAGCTCCTGCATTCATTAGCCCAAAAGGCATCTTGACATACATGAATGTATTCCATGGCATTGTGAAGGTTGTCTTGAGCTGATCGTCTTTGTGTACCCGAATTTGATTGTACCCAGAGTATCCATCAACCAATGACATCCTAGAGGATCCCACCACCTTCTGAAGTATGTGGTCCATCTTAGGCAGGGGATAGTTGTCTTTCAGGGACACCTTATTGAGATTTCTGAAATCAATGCATAGATGAATTTCCTCAGTGTTTTTTCTCACAGGTACTAGATTAGACATCCATTTAGAAAATTGAATGGGAATAATTATTCCAGACGTATAAAGTCTATTTACCTCTTTTTCAATTGATGGCAGCAAATTGGGGTTGATTCTTCTCAATTTATGGTGAAATGGCTTCTGAGTCGGCTTTATAGGAATGATGTGCTAAATGATACTCTTATCATAAACTTTCAGATCTAAGCAATCCCAAGAAAATGCATTAGAAAACTCCTTCATTAAAGACATTACATTTTGTTTAAGGAGATAGAGACTTTGATAGTTTGACCAATTTAGGATTCTCAGTTGTGCCAATGTTAACATCTTCTACTCCTTTTTTAGTAGGAACCATGGTGGGCTTCTTGGCGATATCATCCTTGTCAAATAACTCTTCCAAAGGCACCAAGCCTCTTAGAATGCTACTGTCCTTGAGTTGTAAAACTTCAGTGTCAGCTAATTGAGTGTGAGAATCATCAAGATTGTATACATCATCAATGTGAGAATTCTGAAATTCTCCCTCCAACTGCAGAAAACTATTGATTTTCTTATCATCACCAAATACTTGCCAAACCTTCATGTTATCTGGGACAACTGGGTGATTCTTAACATGGATCGAGTATTTATGATTAGAATGAAAAGGAATTTTCACCATACTGGCTGCAGTGGCAAGTGAATCAGCTATGAGATTTTGAGTTCTAAGAATAAGAGATAATGTATATTCTGCAAAAGTTTTGAGAATATCAAGTAGAACATTGTGATAAGCTCTCATTATTGGGTGTTTGGCTTGGTATTCCCCTCTGAATTGCTTGATCACTAACTCGGAGTCACCATAAACATAAATCTTTTTTGCTCCCAACTTCTTTAGAATTTTGAGGCCAGCAATCAATGCCTCATATTCTACCTCATTATTCGAACATTCAAATGCTAGCTTGTAATAACTCATTCTCACATTTGGAGGGATTTTGTTTGGTTGATGTAATGACCCAAGTATCCAAACACCAATTCATGCTCCTTCTCTTCCTGATGCACATCAAATTCCATAGTACAAAGACCATTTTCTTCTTCTGGAAAAAGAATTTCTGAAATCTGAATTTCTTGATTTTTAGGATATTGATTGGCTAGGTCAGAATTTTCTGTTTTCTGCACTATTCTTTGAATCTCCTCAATAGGATTTGCAGGCTGTCTAGATTCCTCACCAATATCTTTACTTTCTACTGTGATAGTTTCATGTATGCTGCCCATTAGGTTAGGAACTTCTGAAATTTCTACTAATCGACTTTCTTCATCAACAGAATCCATATCACTAAACAGAATGAAAGAGTCAAGATCAATGTGAATAGCATGCGTTGGATGATTGACTGGCTTGTCTTTATTGCTGATCATAAATTTCATCTTCTTTTCTCTATTTCCGAAGCTGTCCCAGAAAAGGGATAGTGGCGTATGAAAAGTCAAGCCGTAGAGTGCCCTTTAATTTTACTCCCCAAGATCTTGAAAGTAACATGCCAAACCTAGGGGAAATATCAGCCACTACAACATGCATAAGTACATTTTTGGCTAGGATTTGATCTAAGGACACTACCAAGTCCTTAATAAGGCCAAGGCATTTCACTCTTCCACAATCAAAAGAATAAAGATCATGGTAAGGTCGAGTGATGCTTAGTCCTAGTTTATCCATTACAACTTTAGGCATCAAATTATGAGAGGCACAAAAATCTAGCATAACATTATGAAGGATGAGGTCATGAAGTTTAAGACACAAATAAAAAGGAGGAATTTCACTATCTTTAGGAGCTCCTTCTAAGGCTGGACCAAAAAGGATTGTTGGTTCATCATCAGCTACATTGACTGTACCAAACATCTGATCAACCCTAAGAATTTTTGCAATCTGGAATTTATATTTGTTATTCCTTACCAATTCAGTGAGGGGAATGGCTATATTTAATTTAGAAATTTAATTTTCCAATCTAAAAAGATTAGATTGCTTATCTACTTCTTTCAAAGCGATGTCCTTCCTTTCGGTTAGGCCTTTAGTTTGAGTTTCCTTATTTTGGCTTTCAGTTTTCATTTCTTTGTCCTTCCTCAAATTTCTAGTGGAAGCTTCATTAGTTCTATCCCAATTCTGTGTGACAATAGCTTTGTCTTTATTCTGGCTTGTAGGAGGGGATTTTTTCTTGGTGTGTCCTTTTGCAAATTTTGTCTTTCCTGAATTATAGTAACTGGCACATTTTTGTTTCTAAAATTGCACTGCTTTTAGAGATGACTGAGGGCATTCTGATATCCTCTTTGGTACTCTTCAGTCCTATCAGACCACAGACCTTTTCTTGCAAGCACAAATTGCTGGTCATCTGGAATAAAAGAGTCTTCAGAAAATTGATCTTCTTCAGTTAGGAAAGTAGGCAGTTCATCTTCTTGAAAGAAGTGATTTGCTTCTACCATTTCCTCTTCATCTTCTTCTTGGCTTTCAATATAGTTTTGCTAAAATGGAGCTTTCACTTGACCTTGAAGATCTTGATTTCACTGCTCTCTACTGATTTCTGAACTATTGTTGTTGCTGTCCATGAAATTTAGGATTCCTCACTAATGGTTCAGCTTGTCGATCAGTTATTGATATTTTATCCATCATCCTTTCCATAGTTTTTATCAAGCTGTCAAGCTTTGCATCAGATGATGATGCAGGTTCTTCTCTAAAAACAACTCCCTTTTCTACCCTCTCTGGATTTGATTTTGACTTCTTAGTCAACAGATTGGCTTCAACACTGATTCCATTCTGTTTCATTTCTTGAAGAGTAGTTGGGTCTCTGAGTTGATAGGACATCTCTAGATCAAAAGCATTAGGATAATGAAGAAGAGTTAAACCAGGAGGAGGTTTCATATCATCAGGTAAATAATTTCACAGTGTATTAAATCTTGATGTGAATTCTTGAACTGTTTCATTGGGACTCCTTTTCATTGAATTATATTAAGCCAATATCTATAATGGATTTTTCTTCTCTTGCCATTGAGCTAGAAATAATTCATTCAATCTTTGAGAATTGTTAATGGAATTTGCAGCCAGACTTCGAAACCATTTCTTGACATCTCCTGAGAAACTCTGAGCAATAATCCTCATTTTAGCATTCTCCTCATCAATTTCTTCTAAATCAATGAAGTCTATTAAATTGTCAACATGCTGCTGAGTTGTAAGTTCTACACTTCCATCAAATAGAGGAAGTCTTTGACCATAGTTCTAAGGCAAAGTAGTAAGTTGAGCAGGCAGTAAAAGAGGCGCAAATCTTGCCATGACTGCCGGAGGAAGTGAAGGAGTTACAATGGGTGGTGTAAGTGAAGGTGTTACAATGGTTTATGTAAGTGAAGGTTGTGATGAGGATGATGTAACTGTTAAAATGGGTTGTGGAGGCAAGGATGCAATGAACGGAGGAGGCAAGAAAGATGTTGAAACTGAAGCTTTAGGAGATGTGGTAGATGAGCTTGGAGGTGTAAAAGAGGATGAAGCTGTGGCTAAGTATTCAAGTTAATATTGAACAAAATCTTTTTTAGTTGTGATTTGGAGGTGGTTAGCAAGGCTTTGAAGCTTATCAAAATTTAACCACAGTTCATGATTAGTCTTTGTAGACAAACATTCTGAAGAAAGAGAGTGAGTTTCAATGTTTTAAGGTTCTAGTGTTGTATTAGAGATGCAAGAGTTAGACTTAGACATGGTAAGTGATAATTCTATCTACTCTTCGAATGGAATTTTCCTAAAAGGCAAATAGGTTTTTAGGCAGAGAAGTTATTCTTTTAATTGTTTGAATTGCACTTTTAGTGATATGTAGTCTAAGTTTCTTGAGTAGTCTTTTAGGGTCTTCAACAATAAAGGGTGGATTTGGGTCAAGATTTGACCTAGTATGCCTTTTGGAAGCTAGAATGTATACACCCTAAACTGATGAGATTTATGAATTTAGCCTATCTTCAGATACTGCAAACTGAGAGGTATAGAACTAGCTCTTGAAAGCTCTTAAGATTTTTCCCAGGGATAATTTAACAATCGTTTCCTCTAATGCAAGCCTTCCTTCACAAAAAGTTCAACCCTTTGTTCTTGAGGTGAAATAGTACTTATAAGCTATCCTAGACCTCTTTCCCACCTTCAGGAGTCGAACTCGGTGGCGGAATTGACTCCAATATTCTCTCAACCAACAGGTGAGAGTGAGAAGGTGTAACTCAAACACCTCATGAAGAGTTTGATTAGGAGTTTTCTTCTTTTATGAGGCCTAATGAACATCAAAAAAATCCTATGATATGCATTTATTCATGCCTACATCACATATCCTCGTAAATTGTGCCATTACAAAGAGAATCTTGACTTTGACCAAGTTTGACTAGAAACTAGAAAACTTACACTGTAAATTTTTACAAATAAAAACACAGAAAATGCAAAAGCGCAATGCCAACTTTGAGCTGATTTTCAGGTGCCTTCTAGGGGTCAAAATGAAAACCTGAGAGAATGGTCAACTAGTGCTTCAAGTCTTGTTTCCAGAACAGTTTGAATTTCTGAATTTGGAGCACGAGAAGACCTTCAAAAATCAATTCTTCCAAGGTCACACCAGAAGCACAACACCTGTCAAAAAATGGTCCAAAATGCTATTTTTTGCCACTATTTTGCCTTTTTCACCCAAACTAAGCGACCTTTGCAAAATCCGGGCAAACGGGTTTTTAGAGGATGCCAGGAACTTTCCAAAAATATAAAATTTTCTTCAAATGGATGCCTGAGGAAAAAGCCCAGTGCCTTCTTCAAATGGATGGCTGAGCAAAAAGTGCAACACCAACGTGCTATGCTTATGGAAAAGACAATTTTCTAAACTTAGACAAAAAATTCAAAATGCTCAGAATTGGCTCAAAATTGGAGGGAACGTGTAAAAATGAGTTTGTTAAAGCTTCATGGATGCTTAAGCAAGCATCTCCAAGTTTCCCTCATCCTTTTTCTCTTTTTTGGTCTCCTTGAGCTTGTTTTTGAGCTGTTTCACTTTGACATTGGCGATCATGTTTTGAGCTTGTTAATGATGTGCCATGTTCCTGAGAATTTGATTATCTCTATTTTCCTTCTCCAAGAGATTTTCCAAATTTTGATTCACCCTGTTGAGCCAATATTCTTTATCTTGATGTACCTCAAGGGCAATTCTCTCTTCTAGGTTAAGGTCTTCATTGAGAAATATTTGTTTTTGTTCCTCTTGCAAAGCTTCTTTGAGACCTATGGTTCTTGGTCTTTTCCTCTTTCATGTACGCTTTGCTCCTTTAGGCTCACTTGATTCTATGATCTCCTTACCTTTTCCAACCTACTGCAATAACTTGGCTTTTTCCTTTTCCAAGATCAACTCTTTTGCCTTGAGTTGACTGTTTTCTTGTTCAAGGAATGATATAAAGAACTTGGCTCTTTCCATGTTTATTTCTAGCTCATTGGTTTGGTATCCTTGTCCCTGATGCTCTACTTCATGATTGAAATCTCATCTTCCTCTTCTAGATCAATGATCTCAAATTACTACTCAATTGTTTTCTTACCCTTTGCTGTTGATGCCTACTTTGTTGATGAAGAAGGCTTGCCCCCTTCATCTTTGTGAGAAGAAAACACAAGCCTATGCCCTTTCTTATACACTTTGGTGACTTTTGGCCTAGGTAGCTGAATATTCTATGCTGGTCTACTAGATGACCCCATCTCTGTTTGTTGTTTTGGTGCACTTGTGGACTGAGATGCTGCATTTTCCTCATGCCATTCTAGAGCTGTTTCTAATAAGGCTACCCAAGCCATACCCTTCTCTACCAATTGATGAAGGACAATGGTTTGATGAGACTGAGATGGAACAGGCTTGGAGAGCACTCTTTGTTCCTCAACTATATCTTTTCAGACATTTTTGAAATACTCCTGAACGAGTAATTACACATGTTGAGTGGCTTTTGAGATGTGAAGTGCATCAATAGGCGAATGTGATATGCATACAACCTTGAGAATCTACCTTCACAGATAAAGAACCTCATGATGGTCTTCATTAAGGGAGCATATTTCTCAAGAAAATATTTGAAAGGCATAAGGTGAGTATGTGTGTCTCTGCATGGAGTCTTTAAGAAGGGCTTGTAGTTTTCAAGATCTAGATTCATTCCTTTGAACCAATATTCACCATTGTTTGGTAAACCAGTCACTAGTGAGATGGAGGCCATTGAGAAGCTAAACTCAATACCAGTAATGATAGTAGTCTCCCCTTTCAAGCTACCCAATCTGTCAGCTACTCATAAAACCCTGCTTCACTTACTCTTTTGCAAATTCCAAATAGTGAACATCTTCAAAGCATTGTTTGATGAAAGGATAGGAGTTGATTTGCAATTTGATGGTTCATATCTGAGAATCCTCCCTCCTTTGTGCTGTCTCTTTCTCTCTGGTGAAGAATCAATCTCCACGATGATACAAAATCCTAGAAACAGGAAGTGAAATAGATGTGAGGTGAGTATGAAAATGAAGTGATATATGAGGGATTTTGACAAAATGATGGGAGAGGTTTTGTGAAAGATGAAATGGATCTGAAAAACTGATGGAAATGAGTGTGGAAAGTAGTGAACAAATGTGGCTTCTTGTAAGTGAGACCAAGAAGGTTTATGGTGTAATTTTGCCAAAATAATTCTAGGAATGAGCTAGGGTTTTGTTTGTTTTTAGTGTTTAAACTTGATATGGAGGTGGATGTACTGGTTAAGATGACTCATCATACATGTGTGCAGGTGTAGAAAGTCAATTTATATGCTTAGGAGATAAAAAAATTGTGATGACCATTTCTACCCTAGCATTTCCCATGGCACTTTTGCTACAAACCCTAGCTTGAGATATTATCAACATGGAATGCAAATGGGAAAGCAAAAATGAAGGGAAATAATGTACTTACTTTTTCTGCAGCCTTAGAAAGCAATTTGACCAAGTTTGAAAGTAAGAATTTTGAAATTTTGGAAAATTTGGGTGATTTTCGAGCACTCTGTCCTGCGCGTAGTGCAGTTCTTCTACGCGCAGTTCCAAAGCACAACGCTGTTCTCCTACACGCAACGCCTGCTTCAAAATCATAGGGTAGTGTATCTACGTGCATCGCCTGCAAATTTTGGAAAAATTCTCCTAGGGAAATGGCATTTTTTCTTTTTTAATCGAGTGAGCTCGATGATGAAGAGTGAATGAGAGATAAATGAAAAGGTATTGAGTCATTTTGAGTTTATAGGGGTTATTTCGTCACTTTTTCAAAAAGAGAAAAGAAACGAATCCTCTTTTGTGAATTGATTTCACTTTTCTGAAGGCAGCTTTTACCTTGCCTTTGCAAATGTGCTTTTTGCATATCTTGAGTGTTGGTGCTTTCTTCTCCTGAAACTTTTTGATGTCATGAAAATGTAAATAAACCATGTTTCATTTCTTGAATTCTTTGCTTTGTCAATTTGACTTATTTACTTATTTCTGACTTTTTATAGAAATGGTGGACCTTGGGAACCCTTATGACCTAATGGAAGGACTTAAGACCTAATGGAATGATAATGATGACTTGACCAAATTTCATGGTATATGACATGCAACCAGCATGAGTGAAATTTCAAACAATGATTCTATCTTGGACTCACCATACAATGACCAAATTTGTTGTGTAAACCTAGTAATAGAAAAATTTGACAATGAAAGCCTGAAATGACCATGGTAAAAGCAATTTTTTGATCCAAGTGACAGGCTAACAAGACTAACGCTAACAATTTATAGATAACTTCTCAAGGAATACATGGATATATTTCCTTAAGAACAAATCTAAAGTCTTTAACAGGTTTGAAGAATTTAAGGCTCTAGTCGAAAACCAGATAGAGAAGAAGATAAAGGTGCTGAGGATAGATAATGGTGGAGAGTTTTGCAGTAAGGAATTTAAAGAATTCTATAAGAAGTGTGGTATAGCACAGTATAAGACTACTTCGTATACACCCCAGCAAAATGGAGTTGTAGAAAGAATGAACAAGACTTGATGGAAAGGGAAAGAAGCACGCGAAGTGGTGCTAGGCTAGGACAGGAATTCTAGGTAGAGGTGTTGGAGACAACATGTTACCTAGTTAATAGATCACCTTCATTAGCGTTAGAGGATAACACTCCACAAGAGGTATGGGCTATTAAGAAGCCCTCTCTTTAACATCTGAGGGTATTTGGATGTGATGCATATGTACATGTTCCAAAGGAGAAATGAACCAAGTTGGATAGTAGATATGAAAAGTGCATCTTTATTGGGTATAAGGATGGTTTAAAGGGTTACAAGCTTTAGAACCCAATAACAAGGAAGGTTGTGTACAACTGAGATGTGGTGTGCAAAGAGGTGAAAGATGTTATTAAACATGAAGTCCAACCAAAGGAAATTGAGAAGACAGAGTTTGAGCTAAAGGAGGAAGAATCAGACTCTACAATAGCGGAGGAATCAGTAGATGAAGAGCCACAAACTCTGGGTGTGAGAAGATCAGTTTGAGAAAGAAGGCAGCCAGAAAGGTATAGTCCATCTGTTTTCTGTTAAGATTTTTCTTTATCTACTACTGATGATGATCTTAGAACTGTGAAGGAAGTAGGAGATTCAGAGGATGGAAAACTCTAGAAAGAGGTCATGGTTGATGAAATGGCATCTTTGCACAAGGCTTGGGATCTGGTGGAGTTGCCAGCTGGAAGGAAACCCATTGGTAGCAAATGGGTGTTCAAGAAGAAGACAAGTGTAGAAGGAAAGGTGGAGAAATACAAAGCTTGGTTGGTAGCAAAAGGTTATTCCCAGGTGCCGATAATTGATTTTGGTGATATTTTTTCTCGTGTTACCAAGGTAGCTTCTATTAGATACTTTTTTCTGTTCCTGCTGCTTTTGATCTTGAGGTAGAACAGATGGATGTGAAGACAACATTTCTTCGTGGGGATCTGGAAGAGGAGATCTAGATGAAGCAACCTGAAGGCTTTATGGTGAAGGGTAAGAAAGAACTAGTATGCAAGTTAAAGAAGTCTCTGTATGGGTTAAAATAGTCACCAAGGATGTGGTATTAAAAATTTGATACATTTATACGGGGACTTGGCTTCACTAGAAGCAAAGCAGATCACTGTGTGTATTTTAATTTAATTGGTGATCGTGTTATTTATCTGGTCTTGTATGTGGATGATATGTTGCTGGTTGGAAATGACAAAGAAATTATCCAGGATTTGAAGACCCAATTGTCCTCAAAATTCCACATGAAAGATCTTGGTGCTACGAACTATATTTTTGGCATGGAAATTAAAAGAGATCGAGCAAAGAGGAAGGTTTGGTTAAACCAGAGGAAGTATGTCGAGACAATATTGTAGAGGTTTAATATGCAGGATATTAAACCAATGAAGGTTCTGATTCCTGTAGGTGTAAAGTTATTTGGTGAACAGTGTCCCAAGACACAAGAAGAGGAAGAGGATATGTCCCGTGTTCCATATGAAAGTACAGTCGACAGCCTGATGTATGCGATGGTATGTACTAGACTAGACATTGCGCATACAGTGGGAGTATTGAGCAGGTTTATGTCAAAACCATGGAAGCAGCATTGGACAACAGTGAAGCGGGTTTTCAGGTATTTGTGTGGCACTAGTGATTATGGTTTGTGCTACCAAGGAAGACTAGGATTGGACATAGTTTTTAGATATTCGTGGCTTTGTTGATGCAGACTGGGATGGAGATCTAGATCAGAGAAGATCTACAAGTGGGTATGTGTTTAACCTATTTGGAGGCGTAGCCAGTTGGATGAGCAAGAAACAATCTATAGCGGCACTATCAACTACAGAGGCAAAATACATGGTAGCCATGCATGCAAGTAGAAGCAGTTTGGTTGCAGAGATTGTGTTCAAGTATGGGTTAGTACATGGAGCTATAAGGATAGACTATGATAGCCAAAGTGAAATTTTCTTGGCAAAGAACCCTGCTTACCATTAAAAGACAAAGCACATTGATGTTTAGTATCACTTTGTGAGGGATATGATAGAAGACAAAAGGGTGTTGTTGGTAAAGTTGGACACTTCAAAGAATACTTTAGATGCACTGACAAAATCTGTGAGCTTTGAGAAGTTCTCTTGGTGTGGAGAAACAATGGGCATTGCAGGGTTGGATAAATGACTAAGCTCTATTGTGGCTCCTGTGGAAAGAAAACAAGAAGTGGGAAAATGTTGGGTTGTGTTATTCTTTCCATGACTAGCCTACATAGTGAATCAAGGGGGTGGAGGAGGGGGGGGAGCCCCCCGTTTTTTGTGTTGATTGCACAGCGGGGGGGTCACAAGGGGGTTTGAGGGGGGTAGGTAGCCCCCCGCTATGGGGTCCAGGGCAATGCCCTGGGAAATTTTTTTGGGACCCTATATTAGGTTGGGCAGACCTACCTATGGTTTTGTGCATGGTTTTCACACATGGTTTTGGACACGATGGTTTTCGGTCCATGGTTTTGGATGTGATAGTTTTCGGTCCATGGTATTGGATGATTCGACATGTATAAATATGTATTTTAACACTGAAAGGAAAATAATGAAAAATCAAGTTGGTAGTCCCGGGTTTGGGATCTAGGGGAAAATCTCTGTGTATATGTGTTTTTTATGTGTTATGCTCTCACAATGTTTATTTTCTGTGTTCAAGAATTTGTATGTAGGTAATTTATGTATGGGATTAAAACCTACACCTCACGCTGATATGGAGGGATTAACATTGTCCCTAGCATTGAGTGGAGCAACTAACCTTTTTTCCATTCACGTCAATCCTCTTATGGAAAGTTTTTTAAATAAAGAGTTGAAGCTTCCAGCTCTAGAAGCTTTGTAATGAAAGTATGGTAAATGGTTTGGCCGGATGGGGTCGAGGAAGTCAGTTTTGGCTCCTTTCCCCTATAATGATGGAACTACCTCAAGGGATAAGACCTTCTCCCATGAGAAGAGGATCCATCTCCCATCCATTCATCCCATATAAACCTCCCTTTTTCCCAAGCACAAGCTAGTGTTAATGTTGGTGTGCTAGTGCTAATTAGGTTTGGAGTAAACAACAAGCTATTCATAGTTGTAGCTCTCTAGTTGTGTGAAGTTGGTTTGGAGTGAAGCCTAAAGGGAAGAGCCTTAAAACTATTATTGTTGAGGCCATCATGGAATGCTAGAAAAAGTGTGTGGGAACCTAGTCTTGTAAGAGGAGAACGGAAACATCAAGACAATGGTTGTAATCTCTTCTTGATTCAATATATATGCAACTATTGATTGATTTCGTACATGTTTTTTCATCTTACATATTCATGGCTTAATGTTTCTTGACTTGTTAAGTAGGTTGAATTACAATTTGTCTATTATCACAGTTGTTGTTTACTTGTTTCAGGTGTTTGAAGAAGGAAGCAAGAGATAACAAGAGCAAGCAAGCAAGGAAATCATCAAACGGGATAAGTATACTAAGAGGTAGGCCCTCTTAATTGGTTCTAACCTAAGAAAATATTCCATATAATGTATCAGTTGTGGCTAGACCCATTATCAGGCTAGAGGAATTTTTTTGTGTCCGCACTTATTATTTTACTTCACCACAAATTAGTGACTCCATTGGGGAACCAATCCTTTTGTTTGTCTTAAATTTCATGATTTCATGTGAACATTTCTAGTTCCACTTTTTCTATTTGGTTTTGTTTCTTTTATCCTACTTACTAGTCTGAGTTTGAAATTCATAGTAGTAGATCTGGTCCCTGCTTCAAATATTTTTTCTTAGCTCCCTCGATCAACATGTTTAATCTTCTAATAGTCACATCGATCAACGTGATATGTTGAGAAACAGTTGCACCGACCAACCTCTAGCGCTTGGTTTTAGTTAGGCAATCGCACTGATGCCTGTAAGTGAAGATTAGGGTTTTCCCCCAATCTTGGCCAGAGTGTTTTTATCTCATGATTTCAACCCCGTAATCGGTTTATCCCACTCTCTGATGTGTTAAGTCCGACCCTATGTGAAGTTATTTTTTATTTTTTTTCTTTGAATCCCTCGATCAACATTTTTGGCCAAATGGTTGTGCCGATTAGGCCTATCAGTGCTAGTTTTAACCTGAAAGTCATGCTAGTCATGCCGATCAGTGCCACTTTTGGTCCAAAAATTTCTCTGGCGTCCAAGTTAAGAAGAATTAGAATTTCTCCCATTCCAATGCCAGTGTGTCTTGACCCTCAGACTCTCTTCTTCCGCTCGGAAGTGACTAGGATGTTTTTTTTCAATTGAATGAGTGAAAGAGTCTCATTTGTTCTCTTATTTCAAGTGTCTCTTTTATCTTTCCAAGAATAAATTACATTGCTTCGCTTGTCGACTGAAGCATTTATGCGTGTGGTTTGTTCGATTTAGGGAAGAAGTTGCTTTTAGTTTCTTTTATAATGCTTTGTATTTGATTGATGCTTGTTTGTTCGGAATTGTGAAAATTTTCATTAAAATGCTTTATGTGAAAGATTCATTTTGCATTTTATGAAAAGGAGAAAATATTGCATTAGTAGCGTTATTAAGAAGCTATAATTGCTTCATCATAAGCATTGGAAATGAAATAAACTTCTTTTGTTGCTATAGGAAGATTCAGTGCATTTAGGAGATTTATTAGAGAAAGATTTCATTCTTTGATTGTTGCATTAATTTTATGTTCCCTATCTCTCAGTTAGTGTTAACTTTCATCGAAGATAAAGATCTTTTTTCTCATGTAGCTGCATATAGGATTTTTGTCAAATGACAATGGTAGGGCCTTGTAATTGAAACCTAATTCAAAGATCAACCATTAAAATTTATTGAATTAACCTAAGGAAACATTTAAACTTAACGCTCACATTTAGTGGTCTAGGCTAGAGATGTGTTCCGGCGTCTTTAAACCTAGCAACTATCATTCGCTTCAGCATTAGACAGTGTTAGCACGGACTTGTGCTCCCCGTACCATTGAGTATATAAAGGGGGACCACTCTAGGCTACAATCATTTATCCATAGGAAGTCGAGTCTACCGCCTTGTAAATGTGATACACTGAACACAACATTCGAGGAGATTGTCTGCTCATACTTCTCGGTTCACTGGGAGGTATTTTGTTGTTCACAGTTGCTTGGTAATCCTTTTTACCTAGTGTTTTGTCAATTTAGTGTGATCTAAATTGCTATTTAAAATGTCAACCCGGGGTTCGCAAACTGACGACGTGAAGTGTACTATATGTACTAGATAACCATTTCCTTAGGCTTTTGTCTTTTTAAGCTTTTTAGTTTGTTTTTGGATTTTATTTTTCCTTAATGTGTGATGGTAAAAGTGAAGTGTGGAGTGTAGATGGTGATGGTTTCTAAACTTGAAAGTTCTCAAAAGAAAGCTTTACAATAACTAAAATGAAATCAATTCATAAGAGAAAACAAATGCATCAAATGGTGAACTAATGACAATGGCCCAATATCCTTGCTGCTGAAAATGAAAAGAAAACAAAAACTTGAAAAAAAACTCAAACTTAAAGCAAAGTAGCTAATTCAAACTACTTTAACTTTTAAGATCCTTTGCCCTTCGGCTAAATCTACTTGGTGGGAAGTAATCATAAACAAGTTAAGCAATATGATATCTAATTGTTCAAGAAAGTAAATTGCATAAAAGAAGCTAATTACACTACTTGAATTTTTCAAATCCTTTACCCTTCAGCTCAATCTACCTTGGGGAAGTAATCATGAACATGTCAAGCAATATGATAACTAAATGTAAATTGCAGAAAAGAAACTAATCACACTACTTAAACTCTTCTAGTCCTTTACCATTCAGCTCAATCTACTTTATGGAAAGCAACCATGAGTAAGAAATATGACAACTAAATCACACTACAGTTAGTAATATTCTGATTCTTTGCTGATATAGTCATTTGACCACAGAGAGAAATCATAAATTGATGAGCAGTATGATATCTAAGTAGCAGAAAAATAAACAAGCAAACCACAACATGAAAAGGACAATGCTGAATTTAAACTTCAAAAAAACTGAATGTTAGCAGGAAGGACAAGATGATCTCATATGCCAAAAGTTATCAAAAAGATTGAAAAATTGCACGGGCTGCTTAAGAAAACTTGCAGAAAAGCACTGATCAGTTTACAACTCTAAGAAAAGAAAGGTGAAGATATGAAAAACAGAAACATAAAACAGCATATTATGTACAAGCTAATGATAAAAACAAAAACATAATGAAACTAAATAAACACTTTACAAGGCTTCAGCGTGGAGGGACCCTCTGCCACTTCAGCCAATCAAATAATCACACGGCTATCTTCAGAAAAGTCTTCTCATGTATTAAAACAACAGCATATAAAACAGTGGGGTGATAAGATAACCAACAGCGTGGAAATTACATAAATAGTTCAAGGTTCATACATATCAAAAAGCTTCTTCATAGCATGCAATGATGCGTTATTTATAATGCAAAAATACTACAACTAACTAACAACTTCTACGCTATTAACTGCGTTGCCATAGACACGTAGATCTCTTCAGCCGAGATCTAGTATAACTGTCGTCATGTTTCTTAAATCTTCGGAGTGGTTGGTTGTTAGATTCATGTTTTAGGAACGATCTCCAGGTGTGCTGGTGCCTTCGTGAGCTGAGAACTATGCCATGTATCATTCACGTGCCCAAAACAGTGACGTGCCACCGCTGAACTCTTTGGCTGGCCTTGTCTTTGACTTTGGTTGACCGCGGCCTCTCATGGATGATTTTGCCAATTTGAAGGGACACGTTCCATGTCGCCGCCACCTGGAGCTTGCCCATGTAGCTCATTTCTTCAGAGGACACCTGGAGCACAACTTTTAACAAAATAGCTACAGAATCTTGTGCTGGCTGCGGAAACCTGTGCTGGCTGCGAAAACTGACAAGTTTTCGCAGCTGCATGTAAAAAAAAACTAAACCAAACAACAGTCATAAGTATAGTCAGAAAACCATATAAACGGTCATTTTTAGACTATAATTCAATGATTTAACCACTAGATGAATGAAGTGAGTGGAGAATGAGGGCTAAGAGGGTGTATAGGAAGGTGCAAGGTTGAAGCTCAACATACCCCCACTGTGAAGGTGTTGCATGTCCTCATGCAACCAAAATTGAGTGATTTCCCCTTAATCCACATGCTCTGAGGCTTCTGCAAGGACATCTAGTCCTCTTTTCTTTTTCTTTGATGCCATCATCATCATCATCCTTGGCTTTCTAACCAGACATTTGAACTTGAGGTTAATTAATGCTCTGCTTAAATTTTTGCATTTCTTCTTCAGTCTTATGTTTTTCTTCTACCACAGTCCTAAATGAAGCATGGTATTATCATGGACCATTTTGTCTACCTTGCCCTGCTCTTTAAGTGCTTCATTTTCTTGTATTATGTGTCTATTTAGGACTTCTAGCTCAAATACTTCTTGTTTCAGAGACTAAACCTGTGCATCAAGTGGCAGAGAGGTACCTGGTCCTGAAGCTGATTGTTCTAAGGATTCCAGGTAATTGTATACCTCTTGCTGATTAGGACCTACCTCAGGTGACTTCCTCTATCTAAACTCAAAATCTGGTGGAGGAGGACTGCTCTCTCTTTCTGGCCGAAAAGGACTTTCCTCACGTGGAGGACTTGATTCGAGGTTTGGATGTTCTGGAGATTTCTCAAGTACTTCTTCACTTAAATCAATAAAGTGGGACTAATCTCCCTTGGTTTTCTTCCATTTCTCTTTTAGCCAAGAGCTCCTTCTCAAGGATGAACTCATACTTGTCTTTTCTGCACTCTGTTTTCCTTTCTCCTGTTTCTTGGCCATGGCAGCAGCTTTAAGATCTACTAGCCTTTCTGACAGAGGCTGGTAATCTTCTTCTAAGGATTTCTCAGGGGATGGAGAGACCTCTTGAGTGGTTATTTTGCCCTTTTCTTTCTTCTGTTTCTTATTCTTGGGCTGGTCTTCTTCCTCTTTTTGGACAGTTTCTTCAATTTCTTTTGGAGGGGAGTCTTGGACTGTAACATTTTTCTCCCTCCTCCTAGTTTTCCTCGGGATTTTTGGTGGACTACTTCCAGAGGCCTCAGATGGCTCTTTTCTTATTAAAAATTTTTCCCAAGTATCCTTAGTTTTCTTTAACTGATCCTCAATCAGAATTCTTATGAGCCAATGATGGTACAGATGTGGCTCAATGTTACCTACATGCTTTTGAACCGTAACACTCATCTTCTTCAAACTTGCTAGCAGAAAATGCGGCAAATTGAGAATGTGACCATCTATAAAATTCATCATTAACCTGACATGATACATGTACATATAGCTAAAACGACCCTCACATGTGATAAATTTCTGTATGACCAATAATAGACCAGACCATTCTTCTTTTAATACATGAACAGGGATGCCTCTGGTGAATACAGCGGTATCCATACCTTGATTTCGTAGCATGGTTCTCTAGATTTGATCGTCCACACTTCTATTTTTGAACCACCTTTCTCCTTGTTGAGGTAGGCCCGTAGTTGCTGCTATTGTGGCCTCGGTCACTCCAAACTTTAAGTCTCCAACCTCCACTGTTTGTCCATTAAAGGACGTTGCAAAAGTTTTAGTCACTTCCTTGTTATACCCCTTGAATTTCTAAATAAATCGGAGCCATTTGGCTTTCTTCAATAACTCCTTAACTTGGGGATAACCCTCCAAGTATTTTGATCCTTCCGGCTCGGCTCTCAGCAATTTCCCCATCCTCGGCTTTAAATTCACTGAGGGTTCTTCTGCGTATGAGGGTTAAGGAAGAATGGCTCTGTTACAGGGTTTTTAGGAGAGACTGTAGTGACTGCAATCGGGGTTTAGGATGACTGTAGTGGTTGAAATCAAAGCGTAAAGCAAACTGTAGTGGCTGCAGTCGGAAACAAAAAAATGCCCGAATCACAGGAAGAACAGTGGGTGAGCAGTGGTGACCGTGACCGAGTTAATAAAATGAAACATGAGTGTATGCGGGGATTATGATATATGTGGAGTAACGGCAGGATTCTCCTGAGTCGGATGACTATGTGTGATATTTACACGTCTCAATAGATGGCTGCGGAAATTATGGCTGGGAAGAGCCGTAATACAATGGGTAACGTCTTAGGAGTACGGGTAATAAATAGAAGTGTAGTCATTTTTGAGTTTGAACTCGGAGTAATCATAAGGCCGTTAGGAAAAATGAATGTGAGGTGTATGGAATGGTATTGCGGAATAAGAATGGTAGTGGGTGAATATATTAAATCATTGCACATAGAAGAACCGGTTATGGGTTAATAACTATACATAATGATGACTTGAAGTGTTGTTTGATAGAAATTTTTTATCATACCTTTGGACACTTGTCATTCTTTGCTCAAGGTTTCTAACTAGTTGCTCTTTTTTGATATTTTGAAGATGCCCCATGTCTGTAGCTCACGTACTCCTACATTTCATGATTTTGGCACTAACAGTTGATTGTATTTTTAAAACAGAGTGATGCTGGCTACGGAAATCATTTCTAGCTGTGGAAACAGGTTCCAGCTACGGAAACTGAAACAACACCCCCTGATCTGCACAAAGATAGTTTAGAGGAAAACAACTGAATGAAAATATTCCTGAAGGGGGACTTTTATTGATGAAATGGAATGAAATGAAAATGGAGTGAAAATGGAGTGAGAATGATGATAAGAATGAAATGGAGGTGGAATGTAACGGAATGAGTGAGTGAGATGGAGTGAAGATGGAAAGAACATGAGAGGAGATTTTTTTGGAAAATATAGAGTGTCATGTGTCCCTGATTTTCACTCCATATTTTCTGTATAAAACTGCCAATCCATGATTGGTTTTCAGGCTTATACATATATATATATATATTTTTAAACTACAAGAAACCAAGATTAGGCTGATGGGGAAGAAGGATTCTTCTCCACCATCCTTATTGTAGAATTCTCTTGGAATATTTTAACAAACTCTTCTCTGGAAAGTGGCTTATGATAAACTTTCAATCAGTGGCCATTCACAATAAGAGGAGTCTGAAATTCATCAATGGTCTTGATTCTTACTGCTCCATTGTCAAAGACTATATCAATCTCATATGGACCAAGCCAATGAGTCTGAAATTTTCCTTTGAAGTCTTTAAACTTGGAATCAAACAGTAAAGCCCAATCTCCCTCTTGAAACTTTCTCTCTTTAATATATTTGTCATGCCTCTTAGCTCTTTGGTTCTGAACTAGATCAGTTCTTAGAATTGCATCTTGTCTGATCTCATCTAGCTCATTCAGCTGCTCCATTCTATGCTTTTGGGCTTTTGATAGATTCATCCCCAACTGGACTGCCATCTTGAAGGTCTTGACTTGAAACTCAATGGGGAGCAGAACTTCTTTCCCATAAACAAGTTCATAGGGAGAATGCCCTCTTGTGTTCCTCCATGTCGTTCTGTAGGCCCATAAGGCTTCAGGAAGCCTTTCTGCCCAATCTCTTCTGTGGAGATGAACAGTTTTGGTGATGATGCTCTCAAGAATTGTATTTGTAGATTCCACTTGGCCATTTGCTTGAGGATGGTAAGGAGTAGATTTTCTATGCTTGATTTTGTATTCTTCCATCAGCTTCTCCATCAAGTTAGATGTAAATTGAATTCCCTGATCTGTCACAATTTCTCTTGGGACACCAAAATGAGTAAAAATATCCTCAAAAAGAAATTGAACAACTGAATTTTCAGTGGCAGAAGGCAATGCCTTGGCTTCTACCCATTTAGTGACATAATTAGTGCAAACCAATATATATTTCTTTTGTCTAGATGGTGGATTAATTGGTCCAATGAAATCTAAAGCCCATTTTTCAAAGGGTTCGATGAGTACCTATGGCTGTAATGGCATTTCATTTGAAAGAGTCGGTCTCCCAACTCTCTGGCAGCTGTCACACCTTTCTGACATATTGTTTTGCATCTTTGAAGAGAGAAGGCCAATAATATCCTAAAGAAAGGATTTTATAGGCCATCCTCTTGTCAGCAAAGTGTCCACTGCAAGGTTCATCATGACATGCCTTGAGGATGTCAGGCATTTCATCTTCCCGGACACATCTTCTGATCACACAATCTAGCCCTGTTTTAAACAATTCATTAGAAATCCATGAATAATTTGAACTCTCGTGAATAATTTTCCTTTTCTCATTGGGAAATAAGTGTGGAGGTAGCTTCCCTGTAACCAAATAGTTAGCAATATCTACATACCAAGGAGTCTTAGTAGTTACTGCAAACAAATATTCATCTGGAAACTTATCCTCTACAGAAGAATCTTCGTTAGTATTTTGGATTCTAGACAAGAAATCAGCTACTGTATTTTGTTTCCCTGGTCTATCCAACACAGTAATATTGAATTCTTGTAAAAGTAAAAGCCATCTTGTAACTCTGCCATTGGTAACAGGTTTGTTCATGAGATATCTAATGGAAGAATGATCAGTATGGACAAAAGTTTCGTAGCCTGTTATATAATGTCTAAACTTGTTGATTGCATGAACAACAGCTGAGAACTCTATCTCAATCACAGTATAATTTAACTCAGTGGGAGTCAAATTTTTACTGGTGTAGTAAATGGCATAAGGAACTAAATCCTTTTGTCCCAACACAACTCCAAGAGTTGTATCTGAAGCATCGGTAGAAATATGAAAAGGAAGTTTCCAATTTTTCCCTCTCAAAATAGGTGCTTCAGATATTCTTGTTTTCAAAGCTTCAAATGCAGATTGACAATTAGGATCCCATTTGAATTCACAGTCTTTTGTAAGTAATTTGAAGAGTGGAGATGCTATTTTGGTGAATTTTTCAGTAAATCTTCTATAATACCCAGTAAATCCAAGAAAACTTCTAACATCTTTTTAACAATTTGGAATAGGCAACTTGGAGATGACTTCAACTTTTGATCTATCAACTTTAATTCCATCTCCTGAAATATGATGTCCTAAAACAATCCCTTCAGTAAACATCATAAAGCATTTCTCATGACTTAATGAAAAGTTTGTCTCCTTACACCTGATAAGAACCTTTTCCAAATTCTCTAATGCCTCTTCAAATGAATCACCATAAACTGTAAAATCATCCATGTAAACCTCTACACAATCATGAATTAGATCATAAAAGATTCCTAGTACTGCCCTTTAGAATGTTGCTGGTGCATTACATAATCCAAAAGGAAGTAGTCGGTAGGCGAAAGTTCCCCATGGACAAGTAAATGTGGTCTTGTCTTGATCTTCAGTTGCTACCTGAATCTGATTGTAACCACTAAAACCATCCAAGAATGAGAAATACTTTTTGCCTGCTAAAGTATCTAATACTTGATCAATAAAGGGTAAAGGAAAGTGATCCTTCAAGGTTGCTTTGTTCAATTCTCTGTAATCAATGCAAACTCTCCTTTTACCATTCTTTTTAGGTACTATAACCAAAGGGGAAACCCACCGGCTATCTGAAATAGGGTAAATGAAGTTTACATTAAGTAACTTTTGGAGCTCTTCTTTCACTATCTCCCTAAGGTTTGGATTCATCCTTCTTTGAGGTTGTCTGATTGGCCTACTGTTTTCCTCAATGTAGATGTGATGAATGCAAGTCTTAGGATCGATACCTTTCATATCAGTATACTCCCAT
>APFE030989796.1:0-25824 GCA_000404065.3 Pinus taeda
CACTACCTCCCTCCCTCTCCCTCTTTCTCCCTCCCTCTTCCTCATTCCATCTCTCTCACCCTCCCGCTCTTTCTCTCTTGCTCCCTCGCCCTCCCTCTCTATCACCCTCTCCCTCTCCCTATTTATCTCTCTCCCTCTCTCCCTCTCTCTCCCTCTCTCCCTCTCTCTCCCTCTGCTAACCTATCCATCTCACTCCACCTCTCCCACCCACCTCTCTCTCTCTCGTCTTCTTGTTCTTTCTCTCTCTCTTCCCCTTGCTCCCTCTCTCTCTCTCACTCTCTCTCTCTCCTGCTCAGCCTTCCCCTTCTTGCCCCTCTCCCTCCATCTCCCTCTCTCTCCCTATCCTCCTCTCTCTCTTCGCCTTTCCCTCGAACGCTCCCGCTCTCTAGCTCTTTTCCCCTCTCGCTCTCCCTGACCCACTCCCCCCTCTTATTTCTCTCTCTCCTCCTCCTCTCCCTCTTTCTGGATCTCACTCTCACTCCACCGCTCTCTCTCCCTCATCCCTTGTTCCCCTCTCCATCTCTCTCCCTTTGGCCCCCTCTCCATCTATATCCTCACCACCCTCTCCATGTCCCTCTCTCTCCTCGTGCCTCCCCCTTCCCCCCCTCCTCCTCACTCCCTCACCCTTTCTCCTCCTCTCGCTATCTCTCTAGCTCTATCTCTCTTCCCGTCCCTCCACCTCTCTCTCTCCCTCTCTCCCCACTCTCCCTCTCTCTCCTTATCTCCCCCTCCCTCTTGCCCTCCTCCCTCTCTCCCCCTCCCTAACTCCCTGTCCCTCCCTATCCCACTCTCCCTCTCCATCACTGTCTCCCTCTCTCCCTCCCTCTTTCTCTCCTTCTCCTACCTCCCTCCTCTTTCTCACTCTCTCCCTTCCTCTCCCTCTCCCCCTCCCCCTCTCTAACCATCTTCCCTTCCCCCTCGCCCCCTCTCCATTTCCCTCTTCCTATCAATCCTCCTCGTCGCTCTCCCTCTCCCTCTCTCTTTCAAACTATCTCTATCCTCTCATTATGTCTCTCTCTCATTACCTCTCTCTCTCTCACACACACTCTCTCTGTCCCTCCCTCTCCCTCTACCTTAAAATATTTCTCTATCATCTCTCCTCCTCTTTGTGACCCTCCGCCCCATCACCTGCCACCTTTCCTTACCTGTTGCCCTCCCCGACTCACTCTCTTGATCTCTGTCCCCAACTCTCTCTCTCTCTCTCTCTCCCACCCTTGTCTCTCTCTCTCCATGTCCCTCTTCCTCGGTACTTCCCTCACACCCTCTCCCTTCATGTCTCTTCTTTCTTTGTCTGCCTCCCTACCTCCCTCCCTCTCTCTCCCTCTGTCTCTCTCCCTCTCCCTCTTGTTATCTCCCCTCTCTCACCATCCTATCACCCCCGCTCTATCTCTCCCTCCTCTCTCCCACTATCTCCCACTATCTCCCTCTCCCTCTTCCCCTCCCACTCTCCAACCCTTGCCTCCTATGCCTCTCTCTCCTCCTCTCCCCCTCTCTCTCCCCCAATTCCACTCTCTTCCGCTCCCCATCTCCTGCTTTCTCTTCCTGTATCCCTATCTCTCTCCTCCTCCCCCTCTCTCACTCCCTCCTCCTCCCACTCCTGCTCTCCCTCTCCCTCTCTCTCGTCCCACCTCTCTCTTAGTTTCCCCCTCCCTTCCCCTATCCATCCCCCCCTCTCTCTCCCTCCATCCTCATCCACCCCTTCTCTCCCCACCTCCCTCCCCTATCTCTCTCCCTCTATCTCTCCCTCTGTCCCCCTCTTCCTCCCCCTCTCCCACTCTCTTCGCCTCGCCCTACTCATCCCCCTCTGCCTCTCTCTCTCCCTCTCCCCCTCTCTCTCTCTCTCTACCTCTTCCCCTCACTCTACCCACCTATCTCTTCCTCCGACCCTCCCACTATCTCCCTCTCCCTCTTCCCCTCCCACTCTCCAACCCTTGCCTCCTATGCCTCTCTCTCCTCCTCTCCCCCTCCCTCTCCCCCAATGCCACTCTCTTCCGCTCCCCCTCTCGTGCTCTCTCTCCCTGTATCCCTCTCTCTCTCCTCCTCCCCCTCTCTCACTCCCTCCTCCTCCCACTCCTGCTCTCCCTCTCCCTCTCTCTCGTCCCACCTCTCTCTCTCAGTTTCCCCTCTCCCTTCCCCTATCCATCCCCCCCTCTCTCTCCCTCCATCCTCATCCACCCCTTCTCTCTCCCCCTCCCTCCCTCTATCTCTCTCCCTCTATCTCTCCCTCCGTCCCCCTCTTCCTCCCCCTTTGCCACTCTCTTCACCTCGCCCTACCCGTCCCCCTCTCTCTCTCTCTCTCCCTCTCCCCCTCTCACTCTCTCTCTACCTCTCCCCCTCACTCCCCCCACCTATCTCTTCCTATGCCCCTCCCTCACCCTATCCTCCTCTCTCCCCCATCTCTCTCTCCTCCTCCTCTCTCTCTTTTCCCCTCCCTCTCTCTCTGTCAATACTTTCCTCCCCGTCCCACCCCTTCTCTCTCCACTTCCCCCGCTCCTTCTCTCTCCCTCTGTCTCTCTCTCTATCTCCCTTCCTCTCCCTCTCTCTCTCTCTCCCCGTACCACCCTAGTCCCACCCCTCTCTTGCACCCCCCGCCTTCTGTCTCCTGCCCCTTATGCTCGTTATCTCTCTTGCTCTCATTATCACCATCATATCATCAAACAACCTAATTTAGCATGTCATTTAACAAACAAGAACATAATCATATCATTTAACATATATAATCCACATCATGTAGGAAACAAAAAGCTCTTATGAATTGGAAATCAATAATCATCATATTATTTAAGAAAGACAATCATTATATCACCTAAGAAATAATAAAACAAATACATACATAATCATATACAATTTAAACTTGCAAAAAAAGTCAACAACATATTATCTAATTAGCAAAAACACAACAACCATCATATCACATAAAAAAACAAAGTTTTCAGTTAAAAAAAAAAAAATTAAGCACGTTTTCACATTTAAATAAACCGACACATTCATTTCACGTGTCTTATGAAAATAAAACAATTCTACTCATAAATAAACTATTTTATATCAACCAATTTGCAAAAATAAATAATTAAATATAAATTTTTATTAAATAAATTAAATATTTAATCTACCCTATTGGAAGTCTTCCCTATAAATAAGTAAAGTAAAACGAGAATTCCCTTAAAAATAAATGAAGTAAAACGAGAATTCTAAAACATTGGAAGTGGAGTAAAACCAGAATTCTAAAACATGGAAAGCGTTCCCCAGGAAGAGGCACTCGATGATTACCGTGAGAAGCAACTACTTCGTAACTTTTATTGCTAAAGGAAGGTTTTTACTGGTAAAGGAAGGCGAGGAAAGGAAAGGACGGTGACTACTAATTTCATCATCTCTCATTCATCTTGCGAAAACCATCATGAATATGTGCTCAGGGTTCATCAGACATTATTTCTATTTGTGATACTTATTTCTATTAGTGCTCGTGCTCACGGTCAACATAATGGTACTTAGCTCTATGAGCGGTTTCCGGTAATCAAAATCATACATATTGATCTGGGCCAAACTAATTTATACCTATTTGTCGCTACTGGTTGTTTCGGGTAAACGGAATTCATACATCTGGCGCCAGCCCATTTCTACGGCAAACAGGGACATAGTTTATACGCAGCAGAGGAACCAATGGAGAAAGTAGCAGAATACAGGGAATTCAATCGTCGCATATCAATATTAATTTGGCCAACCAGTAAATCCCTCAACACAACACATTTAAATAATAATTATATAATAACTAACTATATAATATAAAGAAATAATAAAATATCTCCTGCATGCATGCATTCATAGATCATTCAGAGATCATATGATTGGGAAAAAGAGTGAGGGTGACCAAAAACTTTCCAAAAGGGCAAACTGAACAGTAAATTTCCGCATATGAAAGTAAGTGATATCGGAGCGAAGGTCGGATGGGATGTCCGATCTGTGAGACCTTTGAAAACTAAATGAAGAATAAATACCGTGACAAATTTATTATCAAAATTTAACATAATATAAACATGTCTTCACAAATTACCCTTAAAAAGTTGAGGACTCACAAGAAAATTTCGTTATTATGTCAAACAAATTCATAAGTATACCAAAAGCTACTCTAATTTAATTTAATGGTCTATTCAGAAACATCGAATACATCGAATGGAATCGAATCTATCAGAAATCACTCATCAAAACCAAAAAGTACGCCCAATACTATCAGAAATCACTCACGGCCGTAGTTATTATTATTATTTTCCCGAAATCGAAAGTACCTGAAATTCCCCAGCCGAACCTTCTTGAGTCGATCGTATGTAACTGCAGGATTTCCGAATCTCTCTAGCGCAACAGATCTGTGCATCATCGACACTTTTAAAAGAGGAAATTAGAATGTTCAATCTTGATACCCAATACAGAAAAAACATTAGGAGAAGAGTGAGGCAAACAAAGAACGAAACCTTAAAGAAGATACACTACACTGCACAACTGAATCAAATAATCGACCCCCAATAAACCCAACAATTTGGCAATCCCTAAACAAGGTACAGACACACAACAAGGCACACAACACAGAGGCAAACAGACACACAACACAGAGGCAATTGAGAGAGGAACCAACAGAGTGTCACAGCCACACAAACATTGACATACACAAGAGAAAACACTTCCAAACAAACAAAAAATTTCGCTGCAAATACAAAAGAACTGCTAACTATTCGTTTGAAGCCACCCAGGCCATCCCTCGTGTATTTCAAAAAAGCTGTTATCCGTTAATGGACCGGATCAACGTTTATAACAAAAAAAACTTGAGATTCTTTTCTGGAAATTCTCGTGCAAGGCACCACCTCGGTAAAAGATCTTTTTCGAGAAATTCTTTCACATACATCCACGTCAGTGCAAATTTGGAATGTTCACACAAATTTGGAATGTGCTTGAATTTGAATTTAAGGTGGAATCTTTGAGGAGTCGAATTTAAGGTGGAACCTTTGAGGAAGCTCATTCAAATGCATGTTGCTTGGACGAGTGTTATCACAACAAGCCACATCAACACACAAATCCTAAATTAATTTGGCTTCGTTTTGGAAATATTTCAAGATAAGCTTTGATATGGACAAACTCAATGTTTCTAGGAGCATTCTAATATCTGTTTCATGTTGCTTGGGATTTTTTCCTCTGAATTTTTTTAATCTTAACTTTAGATTGAGGGTTTTGCTCTGATTGATTAATCTCCTCTTCATCTTTAGGTTCTTTAGGTACAATTCTAGGCCAAAAGACTTACCCTGGAGGGCTTCACCTCCCTTTTATCATGAAATTACTATTTTAGTTCTATATGAAAGATAGTTATACCCTTGGTCATGCTTCTATGTAAGTGAACACTAGTAGGTCCAAGGGTTTCAATGCTATTATTATTTGAAAGTGCACGAAAAGCCCCTTTTTGATTGTATCTGTTTACCCTTCATTGCCACCTTTATTCTCATAGGGAGAAGACAAAGAGGTTGTCTCTAATCCAATCCAACTTCTTAGATCTGCCCTCCTTTTCTCGATACTGACGGATTAGGATTGATTAGTCTGAAATAGTGCTTCAAATGTGCATTATAAGTGCCTATTCTCCTACTAAGAGGCAACCTTGGATTTAGCCCATTACCTAAACTAACTACCATAAGATGTTAGATGAGGAAAAATTTCTTTTCGAATAGTTGTTTCTCTCACATTTTGGCATTTCCAATGATCGGTTCTAAGGAAGGCCAAACCAAACTACTTAGGATGCGAGCATACAAATCTAGGGAAGGGCCCTCAACTGAATCACTATGAATAGTGGACCTAAAAGAGGATAAGGTTTTCATTTTCATAATTATATGATGTTGTATATTCCCTTTATCGACTCGTTGTGAACAGTGGGTATTCAATAGGTACTATTTTTCCTTGACATCATCCCTTTCTTGTGGAAGCTTAGGTTTATTAGTTGTAGGTTGCCCATGCCAGTAGTACAAATTCAGTTTATTTTAACTCGCATGTAGTGTTAGTTTAGTGTCTCCTTGATATAATCCCTTCTTTATAGTTCTTTTTGTTATATGATCTAGAAGTGCCTTATGTGTTGTATTTATCATGTTAGACCTAATAATGGATGGTTAATGATGTTAATAATAGGGAAAAACATAATGGATAGTCAATAAGGTTAATGAACATGCATGATTTTATAATCACCATGATAAGTTATGTTCATCCTTACACATGGGGGTTAGGCTCTATTTCTATGTGAAATTTGTATTAATAACTCACGGAAACATCTTTGTTGCACTATTAACTTACGCATGAGGGAGATTCACTAGTATTAATATTTATAGATTTGTCCAATTAATCACTTATCACAAGTTCAAAAGAATGTAGAAAGAATTACAAAATCCCTTTATCAATATTGATTTCTCTGCCTAGTTGATGAGTTGTGACAAGTACAAAAGAAAGTAAGAATAATTACAAAACCCTCCATCAACCACCTCTCCTCTCTATTTTTTTGAGGTCGTACACAAATGGTGGAATTCTCAGGTGAAAAAGAGGATTTAAACAATGCAACCTCACTTGGAAAATCTTTTTCTCGGTGTTATGTAAAATGAAATACCCAGACGTCAAAGTAGAAATCATTAACAGGATAACATATATGACAATGACAATATGCACAGACAAGAGTTACATATCTTTGCCCATCTTTCAGTTTAGAAAATTCCATTTTCTACCCTTTAAAAAAGGATAATTTGATAATAAAGTAACTCACTTTAACCTCATCCAATGAGTTAGATGCAAAGATGATGAGCCAATCATTAACTTACGTCATGGTGTTTAGTATTTTCCATTACAATAAATATGTAGAAACTTCAATTAGTTTGAAACTAGGTGACTCACTCCCTAAATCTTGTAGATGAACACCTTTCAAAATTAATCTTAAATTACAAAGTGACTTTAGTTTTGTGACCATATATGCTTGTAACCAACTCTCGGCATTTTTCACAATCATTCCAATGTTCTTGAGATCTCTTTCTAGAGTTGTCTTCTTAAATCACATAATTAAAGACAAAGGCGTAGTATTGCCCGCTGATCATATATTCATTTAGCGCACAATGGAATCTCTTTATTTTTCCATATAGGTCTCCATAAATTTGATTGTCGGGTAAGTTTGGTCTATAGACTATCCTCCTAACATTCACATCCATCCCATTACTCCAAATATTTGTGAGAAATCAATTTGTTGCTCCCTCCACTTAAACAATTCATTCACAGTTTGTTCGCTAAATGCATCTTGATTGGCAGCAACCCTCCCAATAGATCTGATGAGTCTACAAAATTATTCACCCATATTTCTTATCTCTCACACCTTCAACCTAGATTTGACTAGTAGAGATTTCAAGCCATCCTGAAGGTATTCCCAAAGGTTTTATTCAGTCATCGATAGTACCTCATTGGGACATATTCTAGGACTTACAATTACTAAACACATATGATATTTAAGTTTGATGTTGTATTGAAACATATCTTAGATTTAATTTTGAAGTTGTACTGTGAATCCTCGAGCATCAAGGTTTTATCGAAAAACCACTAAAATGTATTGATGAAATATTTGCAAATTAGACATTAAGTAATTAGGTCACGCCCTTTACTATGACCCAATAACAATGAAGCTCATTTTACAAGTCCCATGATTAGCATTATTCTCTGCCTTACAGGAATAATGCCACAAATCATGACAGTAGACCTAGTAATGATGAATCTGAAAAATACAAAATAATGCTTTTACCACCCAATATCTTGGCTTGACAAACTCAAAGTAAAACATTGGAGTACTCCATTATTGTTGTTACTCTTTTATTTTGATATTCATATATTAGCTTGCACTAGCTTGACATGGTTTCACTAGTAATTTATAAGTTTAGTCTTAAAGCTTGCAATTTCCAATTTGGATATGATCCTTTATTAGAGTCATAATACCTGGTCTCCAATTCGAATAACTTGAATCTGATTGACCAAATATACATTCTTATTTGTGTCCCTGATTCTATCACTTCAATCACATTAACTAAACTATAGGGATATATAAATAACCCATAACTAACCCTAACTTGTGAATTTTTATTAATATCATATTCTTAGTCCCACAAATATAAGTAAACAATTGTATAAAACAATCCTGGTTAACTAATTTCTTAACAAATAGTCAAATATATCAATTTTGACCCTTGGAAATGATAGTTGGGGAGGGTATCAATCATGTACTTAAAAAAGAAGAAGTTAGAATCATGGATTGATTCTTTGATGTGCATTACCACTTTCACCAAATATTAAAGTCTTAACATAATGAATTGACATCATGGCAAACATAGTGGTCAAGTTTGTGCATGTCTTCAAAAATATCAGCCCCTTTTCAACTTATACACTTGAAATTCTATTTCCAATATAATCATTTGTTGATCTTTACTATATTAATTGGCTTCTAAAGTCTTCATGCAAGAGAAACACGCTTATAAGAAGTGTGTAAGAAGTCTAGGTTATGATTTCAATGCAAAGGGAAAATCATCATTAGTTTATTGTACTACACCGTACAATTAGTATTTCTAACATTTATGTATCAAATTCCATCAATTCTTCATTTTGTGAATCTTGCAGAGTGCCCAATGAAGTGTCCACCTCCCAAACAAATGCATGGATATCATTTAACTTGGCCAGAACTAGTAGAGTGAAAGAGCAATGATGAGGTTCAAGTTGTTCTTCCATTTTCTCATCACAAATATTTCTTCCTTCCAATTTAGCTAGTATAGTAATTAGATCTTGAAGACCCTCCCTGTTACTCTACAATTCTTCCTCTTAGATTTTAACTACAAAATTAGAATATTAAAGCTCCAGTATCAAAGAATCCATTTCTCAAACTTGCTTCTTCATGGGAATCAATTAGAATTTTATTTTCTATGAGAATCCACTTTAAGGAATGATCTGCTTCCTTTAAAGCATAATAGCCTACCTCTATCTAAGATTCCAACTATTGAATTGAAGACTTTGTTAACCTCAAATGTGTCTCCAACTTCAAAATATTAACTTTGTGATCCTTTCCCTGATCTGACGATTTATTTTCAAGGCAATAAAGAGCTTATTTATTTCTTATTCACCTTTCAACAAGGATGTAGGCTCGCCAAAATGTGTAGAAACTTGTTCTGAATATGTTCTTAAATCTGGTGATGAAACAACATGTTTTTGTAAATAAATAACTACCACTGTCTTCTGAGCATCAATTCTCTATTTCTGAGCAAGGTAAACCTTCTATGTCAAATATTTTCAAGGCAATAAAGAGCTTATTTATTTCTTATTCACCTTTCAACAAGGATGTAGGCTCGCCAAAATGTGTAGAAACTTGTTCTGAATATGTTCTTAAATCTGGTGATGAAACAACATGTTTTTGTAAATAAATAACTACCACTGTCTTCTGAGCATCAATTCTCTATTTCTGAGCAAGGTAAACCTTCTATGTCAAATCACATACCTCAATTTTTGTAATTGTCTCAATATCCATAGCTTTCTTTAAGACTAGAGGTGAATTTGTTTCACTCCATCAATTCACATAATTCATCCCAATGCCATACACTTGGGATAAAAAACTTTATTAACATCCTCTAACTCTCATCTACCTCAGTATACTTTTGAAAAGTATGCTTGATTAGAAACAATTGCTTGATCTCATGCTTGATGAACAGGTCAAACTCTATAGCTTCCATGAAAGCCTTCTATGTGATCCTTCTATTGCTAATATTATCCAAACGATCTTGCTTGGTTCGGGAGGCTGGCTTTAAGATTCTGAGAGATAATTGATAACAAATGGTTATGAAATGGAATTAGCTCTTGCACGAGAGCAAAGATTAACCTAATAAACACTAAAATGATATTAAATAAAATTGAATTCGATCCATAACAATTTTGAGAGACAATTTATCTCTATCAACCCAAAAAACTGTTAAACAACTCAAATCACCTGCCCTACCCTTATCTTCACAGCCGCCTCCTCCTCTCTCATTATCCCAGACTGGACCCTAAGATAAGCTCGACCCAGACATCGACACAGACAGACCCTAAACTGAAGACCCTAAACTCAAACCACACCGACACAAGGAGGAAGATATAGGTATATATATATATATTCCGAACTCATTCTCGCCTCTACTTGCTATGGAATTGATAAGTTCATTATGTTTTGGTTTTTTTGAAATTTCAATTCTCGCGCTTTTCTCTTTTTTGGAAAAGGATGGGTTGATGCTTTTTCTTTTTTTAAATTTCTATTCTTGTGCCTCCTATTTTTGAAAAAGATGTCACGTAAATGTTTTTTGATGCCATTTTATGCTTTTTCCGTCACTGATGCTTTTGTTGACGGGTTCATGCTTTTTCTGTCCAATGGGCTCATGCTTTTGTTACCATTTTTTTTTGAAGGGAAATATCAAACGCACATCTTGCCCACAGGGCTTCCATATATGTTTTTCTTTTATTTATTTATTTATTTGCAGTTTATAATCTAGTGTTCATTTAATTTTTATTTTAAATTTTTATTTACTTTTGTAGATGTTTGTAGTAGGGTGTTGAAAAGCTTTGAGATCCAAGAGTTTGATGGATATATTATGTTATTTATTTTTTATTTTATTTAATAGTTGTTATATGAAATTTATTGAATATTAATATTATTTTTTATTTAAAATTGCAAAGTAATATGTATTTAGGGTAAGTGTCTTAACAAATTTGAAAAACTCTTTTTAATAAGTTTTAAAAAGGGAAAGTAGAAAAATGTATGTATACGAATATTTACAATGAAGGGCGTCCTCCTTGATATATAAGAATACAGGAATTAGTGTAGCCATATAAATGAAATGGCTAGAAAACTCAAATGAACATCAAAACACACAACTCATGATATATTTCACATAGCCAAGCCAAAAAAAAATCATGAACATCTCAAAACTCATAATTAAATTTGTATTAAAACTCATAATTAATTTGTCTTCCATAAAAATTTTCTATTTATTACTGGAGTAAGATTTTTGTCCATTTTACTTTTATAGGAAATAAACTTATTAAGGGATTTTAGAAATGTAACTGAATATTGTTTATCAATCCTAATGTAGTTGGATTTGAGATCTAACCACATATGAGGGGCTTGGGTGGAAGTGAATTTTTTAAACCAATTTGTGTAAACTCAACCCTAATGTAGTTGGTTTGAGATCTAACAATGTATGAGGGGCTTGCTAGATGGGAATCTTTTAAACCAATTTATGTCAATAGCAAGTCACATATATATTTCTATGAATTATTATTTAGTATTTACATTTCTTCTACTCTTCCATTGTTATAGTTAGCCCAGTGAAAAACATTTTTTTGTGCTTAATTTCCTAACAAAATGTAGCATTGTAGAAGACTTGAACAAGACTTGAACATTTTTTAGCAGGCGAGCTTTCCGTCTTTTGCCTGGCTACTATTGTCAACATCCCATTTTGATATGGCTTCTTGAAACTTATGTTTTTTTTCATACCCAGATTTTAATTTGATCTTAGGTATGTTCTTAATAATTTTATCAAAGTATGCATTTCACCATGAACATTACGCATGCTTAAATTAAAATCAGATTGAATTAACTTGATTGCATGTTCCTATTTAATATTCATGAAAACTATTGTGGTACTCAATGGTCATTGTAGGCGTTGATGTTCAACCTTTAAACCTAGTATTCAAAATGCAGTTTATTTATAGTTCTACGGATAAAGAAGGAAATGGTATCTCTTAGCTTTCTGAATTGTTTCATTGCCATATTGTTCAACTACATCATACCAACATATATATATTATATATATATATATATATATAGATATATATATCATACCATTTTTTTTAGGTTAGATTTGTTTTGTATCTTTAGTTGGTTACAAGTAGATATTTGTGAAGACATTTTCTAGAAATAGTTAGGGAATTAATTAATTCACTCGAAATACTATAACTCTAAATGTAGAAAGTTATAACATTATTGACTATGTGAAAGTCAGGATTCAACAGTAAAATTTTTTAAAAATCAATTGCAATGTGGATGGGATTTAATTGATCAAATAAACAAAATCATTTTATGCCTTATTTTCTACCTCATCTTACAAGTGGGATACAAAGATTTATTGAGATTTGGAGTAGCAAAACCATTATTTTGAGTTGGAGAGCTCGTACACCATTGATAATATGAGGGAAAATATTTGACACAACGGTATACATCTTTCTTGGTGTTGTTTAATCTTCCTAGCAAGCAAGTAGAAAATGGTTGTTGCTTAGGTTATTATAACATCTAAAATGAATCAACTCTTCACTTAGGTTTGTGTCTAAGAGATAAAATCCATATCATGGTCAAAACTACAAGTACGAAGAAAGTTACTCTTGAGGTTGAGAGGTTAGATACCTTTAACAAAGTTGAGGCCAAAGTTCAATACAAGGAAACATTTTCTTGAGATTGTAAAAGATTGATATTTTTTAGAAGAAGTGAGAAGATGATAGCATTGTGGTCAATTATAACATTTATAAGAATCTATACTACTTCTTTGCCTTAATCTTCAAGGGTTAAGAGGGGAAACAATATTTAATTTATTGCATTCTCTTGTGAAGACATCAATCCTTTGTAAGCACCAACTTATAGTGATTGTTGGCTCCAACATGAACTCAACCATCACTACACCAGAACATGGACTTCAAACCAAGCCTGAGCTAGATATTCAAAGACATAACTCATCCCTAAAACATGGCCTTCAAACATCAAAGCATGTCCTCTGAAACTCGGCCTTCAAACCACATAACTCATCCCCTTAAACTCGGATTTTGAAAAGAATGTATTCATCCTTGAAAAAGATAAATAAAACATACAAAAGATCTTCCCCAAGCAAAAAGACAAAAATCCTTCAAATATGTGCCAAAAACCTTCCATAGAGAACTACTTCAACACAAATGCACTTCACTTCTTCTTAGTTCATGAGGTATGAACCTCAGACCTTCTCCATGGCTCTACTAAAACTAGAACCAAATTATTGAGTCGAGCGGTTAGAGAAATTCATTTTCACACCTATTTATTTGTGTTTGGATTTTGTTTTAGGGTTGACTTGTCCACTAGTTGGGATGACTTGCTCAATTGGCATAACATATAGTGAGTATTAAAAAATTCATTTATCCTCAACTTTGAGAATTTATAAAGAATGCCATATATGATTGGAACAGTCTTGGAAACAACTTTCTAACCATATATCTTATGCTCCCATTTGAGCTGGGTATTTGGAGAAAATTAACCTTCAAAGGTAGAGTACCTAATCAGTTGGGTCATATTAAAAAAATATTTGATATCTCCTCATTCCTATAGAATTAGAGGGAGTTCCATATAACGTTGGAAAAGTATCATAATATCTTATTTGACTAGATAATTTACTCTTTCATTTGGACAACCTTTGACATCAACAACAACCATTTTCAACACTCACCACTTCTAAGTTAAGCAAATGAAGAATCTTCTATTCTACATCTATTGTGATGTCCATATGAGCGAGCCAGTAATAGGCCTAGTTTTATGGTGATTGGTTTGAAAATACCCATTAGATGAAATTTCAAATGTCAATGGAACAAGATGATCCATGTTCATGTTCTAATTTTCTCTCTTCCATTTGGTTACTGCCATTTGAAGGGGATTAAATTTGTTATAATTCTCGACCCCATTACAAGCAACTTGTCTACCATAACAATGATACCAATATTCTCATCATGATTTGGCCTTGCTTTCCTCCATCCCAAGTTACCAAACCTTATATTCACTACGATGTTCATATCATCTAACCTCATATCGAACTCTTGGATTCCATGCTAAAGAAAAGCAAAATCCTCTGCCATATGTGCATTGTAACCTGAAGGTATAATTCAGTGGAGGAAACCAACACATTGATCTGAAGAAAAGAAGAAAATAAGCATTATGGGAGATATATTGGCCTCTAAAGGTTGGGAGAAGCAACTATGGTGATCTGAAGCATTTAATATTAAAATGAAACATGGGCCTATAGTGTAAGACCTCAAAACAAAACAGTCATGTCCAGTGATTCCCAACAATGTAAGGCCCACCACCCTTGTTGCTATGCTACCTCTTGATGCCATTGATCCTACTCCAAAATTGTACACCGCTTGGGTTTAAGCTCATTTGTGAGCAATTGCTAGTGGTGGTGCTAAGCTATTTTTCCTCCTCTTTTTCGCTCCATGCATCCTTGGCTACCACCCTTGAATGTTAATCAGGTGCTCAATATTTAGCTCAAAACCTCAATGACCGCACCCGTCTCGGAAAAAGGATCCGAACGCAACTCGTTTCACTGAAAATCGAGTTCGTATGAGGAAGATGTCACGTTCCATCCACTTTTCCAAATAGAAGAAATTTTTAAAAAAATTGCACAGTCAATAGTCTATACTGTTGATGTGGCAAGTGACTGTGCAAGGTCAACATTGGTCAACAATCCAATTAGGCCTCGACAAGTGTCATATATTTGTTAGTTATCAAATATGGTGACGTGGCATGATTTGTTTGGTTAATGGGGGACGAATGAGGAGGGGACAAGTGGCAAGCCTAGAGTTTGCCACGTCTCCCTCCCAAAAGTTCAGCTCAGTGCGCAGTGGAACAAATTTTGTGGTAGGTTGGGTGGTCGAACATGGGACCTATACTAAACAACCGCAACACATTTCCATTACACCACCACATTACAACTTAACCGTTATGTTTACCGCACCTATTTCAAGTTTAATGTAATGCAAGTTGCGGGTTAGGAGGGCCAACCCACAGGCCAACCCTCCCATGTGAACGCTCCATTGGTGGTTACGGTCATATGTATTCAACAATCACCATAAATTGTGCCACATAAACCATAACCATTAGCATTATGCCATTGCATGTGTTTGCCTCCACCAACACCACCGAAGTTAACGGTTATTAAAAATGTGGTTTGCGTTAATCACGTTTAGCGGTTAATTAAGTGCGTTTTAAAATTAATTAACTCTAGTTTAACTTGGCAGAGATTATGGCAGACCTCCATAATTGGTGCTAACTCCAGTTTTAGTGGAGTCAATTGGACTTCCTCCAGTTTTAGAGGATTTTTCCTAGGGAAAGCTTTTTCGACCACAACTGGAGCAAAATTTGAACAAATTGAGCTAAAAAAAAGGTGTTCCTAGCTAATTTGAGCATCCTGAACACATTGAATAAGGTTTAAGGAGCAGTATAGCTTTGTAAACACCATTTTTTTTACCACATTGAGCTAATACAGAGGCCCAGACCATGGACGCTAGACCAAGGAGATGTAGCCTAGGACGGGTGAAATCCTTCATCGAAACACTGTGTTAAGAGTTCATGTTGATGGTTTGCTGTACTTTTCATTAATTTTTTTCAACACTTGTTTTTAATGCTATTTTTCTCATGTATTTCACCTAAAACTTGATAAAATTTACATGTTTCTAATCATGAACACCATAAGAGAAACATGCACAAGAAGCAATTGAAAAGCATTTGCTTGTAAATCTGAAATTGAAATTAGCACAACAAAAAAAACATTCAACAATATATCAAGTAGCTCAACAAGTTGAGTTTAGAGAGTCGGAGAATGTGAAAAACTATCAACTTCCAATTCGAAAATGCAATCATTGAAATCATATTGAACTAAGTGGAATATTCAAAAATCATGAGAACTTAGTCAGTTACAACTACCTCACATGGAAATGGTCATAGATGAATGACTTACTTAATGTATTTGAATCCCAAAAGACGATATCTAATATAATGCACTACAAAAACCCCTCAATACTTAAATAGTTCAATACTCTAAATTAATAATTTTGAAAGACTTGGATTCATGTAGAATGTCTTTATAGGATAAGAAACAACAATATATCAGTAGTATACCATGGTAGTATACCTTCTCTATAAATAATTTAAACTCAAGATGACGTACCTGTAGAGAATGTTTAGTAACATTAATTGGAAATTTTTTTTACATTGAAATGAATCCACTAGACTTTGCAACGACCAATCATTTACATGTGTCCATAAAAAAAGATATCATAAATTAGGTAACTCACAATAGTTGTAATAGCCGAAGAATATACCTACCTAAAAGACACCATAGATGCTTGCCGTACCACAATCCAATTAGAAACATGAACATGTTGAAAGGTATGCTATTTGTTGAACTTAATTAAAAAGAAAAATATGTATCATTTAAAATATAAAATAAACTTTACATGAATTTAATAGTATGTAATTTTCGTTTTCCAAAAGGAAAATGACACATGTATTCCATGTGAAAATGCATATCAATGGATTCCAAAAATAACTTCATAAGTTACCTTCATAGCACTACCAACTTCCCCCGATGGGGGTGCACATGCATTGGTACAAATGGCATGTGATCAGCCATCCAGGCCTACCTCCCCTCCATGTGAATATTAATGTTGCAGTGATGACAAGACTCGATACTTACTCCTCTAGCGTGACACTCCTCCTCAAGCACTTTGAGGATAAATGTGAACCTTTGTACATGATTTAGCTCAATTTGACAGTTTGGGCAATGAGTTTGGCTGGTAAGGAGTTTGATAGAAATTAGGTTTGTCTTTATGGTGCCTCACAGGGGCTATGGCCTTGGGTGAGGAAGGAAAAGGACACTTGTAGTAGCTTGAAGTGGTTCGACATCAGTCTCCTAGTCTACCCTTGGGACCATGGTACAAAGACAGTCAAAAGTCTAGTTCTTCTCCCTTGCTTCTATTGGCAACAAAGACTTTTCATCACTCTGCTAGCTCCTAGACCCTCTCTTGCTTGAGCGAACCACCACAGATATTTACAAGTGCATGGAGTTTTATTTGGCATCTGGTATTTTATGCTTTGAGGTCAGGTCTCGCCCTTAGCCCGAATGACATTTCAGTCTCTCGGCCAACATTTGGGGGTGGGGGTTATGTTGATGTGCATCCTTGGGGAGCTGTCTTAGAATTATTTTACTCTGGAACCTATGTTGGGTAAAATTGAGCCCTTCTCACCTTATTGGTAGTACTATAGCAGCGTTGGATACATTGTAGCACCCCCTGTAATGATCCCCATCCCCCTCCTAGAAATTTTGTCAATAGTTCTGGTTTCTTCTTGTGTCTGCCACAACATGCTAAGGTCATATAGCCATATGAAAATAATGTATGTAAATTGTGTACGTTGGTATTCTCCAGACCCCAATCCCAGAAAGTTTGGTTGGAATGAGGGAGTGGGTGATGTTGAGAGCATTTTTGTACGCTATTTTATTTTGAACATCTAATGAAAGCCATTTTGAAAGGAAAAAAAAAGAACAACGACAACGATACTCTCATTTCCCTATGGTGTTAAAAATTGCATGTAGATCATTGAATTTATTGAGCTCAAAATATGCCTTCCCCTCCTCTTTACCAAAGTTGAACTTCATTACACTTATCGGATTTACTAGATCAGATGGCTATGACTCCCCGCCGACTTCATCACTTTCAAGGATGAGCTCTCGACCCGCTTCCCAGGCTGTCAAGTTGTGGCATTACCTCTATATATTGTTGGGTGAGGAATGTTTGAGAAGGTAAGTGGGCTCTTGAGAAGTTACAAGTGAATAGATTAGCTTTTGTGAAGGAATTGTTTGTTACAAACATGTCAAGCGATTGCGCAAACTGTGACTACGCTGACAAGAGCCGCTACAAGTATGTTTTCTTTTAGTCTCAATTTCTTATCAATCTCTCTTCCTTTTCCTTTTAAAATTTCGTGTCATTTGTCACGATTTCAAATTTAGCTACATCTGAGCTCATTCGATTTTGTGTTGTTTTGTTTCAAAGTAAAAAGGGCTTCCAGATGGATGGTATTGTGGAGACCGCTTATGAAATGGGGTATTGAGTTATATGTAGTAGTTATAAGTTTCATTTCCATGGTTTGGAAATGATATGATAATTGAATGTATTTGGATTTGATGTGAACATGCATGGTGGAAATGTATCTATGGAGACTGAATGCAAGTGCGGCCCCAACTGCCAGTTCGGTTCTTCCAGCTACCACACCTAATTCAAAATATAGTCTCTTGAATGGTGGTTTGCAATACGGGTGTTATAAGTCTAATATAATCTCTTCAATAATAGTTGTCTCTCCAATTGGAGTGTAATAAGTCCAGTATGTTCCACCAGGCATGATGTTACTATACTAAGAATTTTAAATAAAGACTCAATTTACATAGATTTGGGATTTTTAGTGTCGCTTGTATTGTTCGTGGCATGCCAATTACTATGCTACTCACCTTAAGCCATATTTGACGCTTTTGGAAAAAACTATCTCTGGTTTGTATTGCAGGGTGAACCATATGGGGAATTCCAACTATTTAATTGAGGGATACTATTAATTACGTTGATGTTTAGGTGCGCGAAATTTCCTTATGGGGAAGTTCATTTTTCGGAGTTCCTCTACACAATTATTCTTTGGCACAATGAAATTCAAAGTGGTGGTATCTACAAAGAATACTACGTATAAAAATTATTTGGAAGTTTGAGATATTAACATTAATCTTTATATAATAATAATATGTGCCATACTTAATTTTTTTTTAATACGATTTCTTAATTGTATGTTTCAATCGTACATATACTGTAATTTATGGTTGTTATTAATGATAAAACTTTTGAACCAAATTTCCCTTTTAGATAACACTTAGGCTTTGTTGATTAAATGGTCCATATGATATTGCGTAGTGATTTGTTGAACTTCTTTTGGTACATTTCGTGGTTATAACATCTTTGTACTTGTAAAACGACACTCTTGGGTTGTAGTCACACACACTACACACGTTGCACTTGGGGAATGTGTATAAAGTGATGTTTTCATGTATAGTCATCATTGTTCAAGTATATTTAAGTTTTCTTGAGGAGTTTGTATGTGTCGTGCGTGGTTCTATGTCTAAACTCATCATGTTCACCCCTCACCTCATATTTCAGACTTCGACAAATATTTGGCTTCAAGGTAAACTCATTAAGGCGAAGAGAACACAAGCACACTATGAAGCCTTTATGGGGAATCCTTCATTTTTTGGAAGAGAACCATGCACCCTCCAAGGGCACAAGGCTCAAAATAATGGGTTTTCTACTCAAAATCTCAATAAAGCTTTGCATCCCACCTCTAAGATGAGGTAGCAAATGAGGCATAGAATTATTTCGTATATTTAATGAATTAAGGCTCATGGATCCTCCAATTGCTTTCCAACAAATTTTAATGTTGAATCTTGAATTTCACATTGTCAATAATTCTAGAATTCTCTACATTTAGAGTTATAGTATTTCTAGTGAATTAATTCCCTTACTCTTTCCAGAAAATGTCCTCACAAATATTATTCATTAGAAACGAACGACACAAAACAATTTAACCTATTCTAAACAAAAGAAGTGGTATGATAAAGTCAAACAACTATTGCAATAAAGAAATTCATAGAAGTAAGATATAAGTTTTGCTTCTCTATTCCTAGAACTACAAATGAACTTCACTTCCAATACCAAGTTTGTAGGTAAATCGCAAAAAAAAGGTGTGACAATCTACAAAGTTCCAAAATATATTATGTTCATGAAAACTAATTCAATGATATTTTACTAAAATCACAACTCCTTGGGTCTATTTCAGAGACAATGAAATCCAAAATATGTATCATGCATAGCCAAAGTGCTAAATATGTAACCATACATGTATCATGCATAGCCAAAGTGCTAAATATGTAACCATATATGTATCATGATAGCCAAAGTGCTAAATATGTAACCATTTCATGCGTTGCAAAATTTTCATGAAACTAATTTAGGGATATTTTAACCAAAATTCCTACTCTTTGGGTTATTTCAAACAACTAAAAAGGAAAATAAGTACCATCAGGTAAGACATACTAAGGTGGTTTTTTTTTTATTAGTTTTTTCCTTGTTTTCAATTTCCTGTTGGGCATAACTAGAGGGCTCAACATGTAAACATTTCTTCTATTTTCAGAGAAAAATATTTTGTTCTTTTTTCCAATAGCGAGTATAGGGTGCTAAGGAAAAAAACTCAAAAATAAAAAAGAACCCAAAAGAAGAAAACAAAGGATTCATCTAAAGATGTTGAGAACTACTTGTATATACAACGCAAAAAGATATTTATGATTACCATAAGTTGTAGGTAAAAGTAGTTGTGACAATTTAGAATAGGTTCTCTTCAACTCAATGTCAAATTGGATGGTGAAATGATTAAACAAATAAATTCAAAAGATAAACCATGTATGCAACTCTAGACAAAACAAAAGAACATTTTATCATTTTGCTTCACTGCAACACATTAACTTTTGAAGATGACAAGATAACAAAATTCCAAAAGAATGATTCCAAGTTATGCCATGTAAGGGATATATGTAGTCATGACATAAAATGTTTGTTACAGGTAATCAATGATGAACGATAAAAGTTGTGAGAAATCACTAAGCATTTTACTTTGTCTATATAGTAAAAGGTTTGAAATTATTTGTAATCTATCATGCCTCAATATTGTAGTGTACCAACCTAATAACATTCTATGCAATGATATTTGTTACTATGACTTTTTGTGAATTATAAGCGAAATAATTAATTATTGAAAAATGTTGCGTTACGCTAATAATGTAGCTTAGTTGTTCATTTTTGTTCAAAATGAGATACTCCAAATAGCATTTTGAATTAATGAACCTACCAAAAAATAGGAAAATACTATCAAACAAGACATTGACCACCATCGCCCAAAAAATAGGAAAATACTATCAAACAAGACATTGATCACCATCCAACATGGTCATGCATACACAAGGCTTGCCATTACCAAAACTAGATCTAGATCCACAATATATACCAACACCAACAATCTTCCTATAGCCAAAGTTGCTCAATTCCTTGACATCAATGTCTACAATGAACATTGAGTATTAGAATAGTTTGCATGAATATTAAATAGGAACATGCAATCAAGCAACTTTAATATGATTTTAGTTTAAGCACTTGTAAGGTTGATGGTGAAATACATACTCAAGAAAACTATTAAGCACATATGATTGAATAAAAAAGTGGGTAGGAAAAAGAAATCATAAATTTCAAAAAGCCATATCAAATTGAGACATTGAGAATAGTAGCCATGCAAAATAGGAAAAACACTGAAAGCTTGCTTGCCTACTAAAAATTTGTTAAGCCTTCTGTAATGTGCATATCTTATTAAGAAATTAAAAGTAAAAATAAAATGTTTCTCAATAGACTAGCTATAAAAATAAAAAAACAGTGATAATTGACTAAATAATAATTAACTAATACATACATATATATACTTCTTTATTGGCAAGATGTGTGTTTGAGATTTAAAAAAGTATGAGTAGAACGAAAAAAAATAAACAAGAAAAAAATCAAAATCAAATATAGAAAGTGCGAGAAATGAAATTTAAAACAAAGAAAAGCATCAACCCATACTTTTATGCAAAAAGAGAAAAGCGCACGAATTGAAATTTAGAAAGAAGCGAAGAGAGAGCAGGGATTTTCTCAACTATTGTAGAGGAAGTGGAAGTAGATGCGGGAAAACTCCATAGCCGTTGAACGAAGTTGGGGAATTGAATTGCTATATATATATACATATTGAGTCTTATCTAGTCTGCTATGCTTTGAGTTTGGGTTTGTCTGTGTCTAGGTCGAGTTTGAGTTGGTCGATCATGTTATATATGTGTGGGTATGGGGTGTGGGTCTGGGCAGTGGAGTTGTTTAACATTTTTTTGGGGCTCATTAATTATCTCCCAGAAATGGTATGAACATATATTTGGGCTCATCGATTATCTCTCTAAGAATGGTATTGGTGTAACCCAGCCCAAAAGGCCTACACTTTACACTTTACACACGGAAGGAAAATGTATACGTGGAAAATAAAAATATTAACTGTGTTTGTCCGCGGGATTTTTATGTGAGTTGGTAGCTGGAGAGTTAATGCCTGCAGTAAATATCTGTACTCCGTCTCGAGACTGCTCCTGCTTGCCCTTCGCGCCTTAACCCTTGTTCATTATGGCATGTTCTCGATTGTTCAGTCGTTATTTCCGCTCTGAGGTTATTTGTTCTGGTCGAGGGTTTCTGGGTTTCTTCTGTAGAATGCTATATGCTCTGCTCTGTTGGTATGTGCAACTCTTTGTGCGGGCAAACTCGGCCCCTCCTCTATTCAACCTGCTTGCAATTTGAATGGAAATGGCGTTTGGTTTTGATGGCTATTCAGCTCGGTTCCATGGTTTGACCTCGGTGGGTATTTATGTTCTTTCCTTCCTTAAATGTGCAGATTTCTTAAGGTATTTGTTAAGCACTTGTTGCTGGTTCTTATATCTTGCTGTCTGTGTGTATCTCATGGTTCTTGGTTGAGGTTTTGTAGCCGTTTCTGGAAATCACTGTGGTTTTGCTGTCTTTTCTTGGAACCTTGTTGTCTCTGGTTTGAATCTAGTTGGGTATTATCTGCTTGCTGTTGGTTGGGTATCTCACAGTGCGGCACTGTATTTGCCTTCAAGCACAGGACTTTTCGGGCGCGCGTCCTTTGTTTGGAATACATAAATACTCCTGTACCTATTTCAATCTTGCTCGGCTTCTCTTTATGGAACTAACCCACTTTGTTCCTCTGGTCTACAGTCACCCAAATTCTTCAGGACGTCACACGGTTGTATTCGGCTTCGCTCTGCCAGGTAATTTCACTGTATTTATAATTCTCCAAAGGAGTTCACACTTTTTCTTGAAATTCACCTCGCTGCTTTCATTGTAATGTAGATGGGTTGATGTTTCCAGGTCGCTGTTGGCAACCTGGGCGGCGTATCCTCTAGTATTTATCTTCTACAGTCGCTTATTTTCTTGGGTAGGCCTCAATCCCAAACGTCTCGTTGTAGTTTTGCTTAATGTTAAGGTTTTGTGATCTTGCTCAGGTCCTTCGGTCGCTGTATGAATTTAACTTGGTTGTATTTCTTTCGTTTGCTCCTGTATTAAGTTTTACAAGAGATGGGAGTCGTTGTCGGTCAGTTTTGTCAAACCCTAGTTTAGGGTTTTCTGGTTTATAAAGTTTTTCCGACTATATGTCGTATTTTACTCTATGTATGGTAGCGGACTTTGTTTTTTCAATGGAGTCGTTCTGGCTTTAACAATAGTCACTGTATTTGTGGTCCTTCGACTTTATAAAATTAAATTTATGAAAGGAAAAGAAAATATACAACATCCTTACCTCTTTGCATTTGTATTCCGCCTCTGTTCTGTGATTTCTCTTTATGACTTCGAACACTGGAAATGGTTGACTCTTGTACGCAATTTCTTCACCTTTGATTTCTGGGTGTTATATGCCGAGATTCCTATTCTACTGTGTGCGAAAACAATGTCAAATAAATGTATGGTTGTCTGTGATTTGCGACTGTAGATTACTAAGACTTCATTCGGTTGTTTAATATTTGACTGTGATTCATATTTGAATGCTTGCAACAAAAATTTGATAAATATTATTTGTATTGTAGTTTATCAGGCCGTAAAGAAAAAATTTCATTTAGGCAAATATTAATAAAGATGATATAGATGGAAAAATAACTTTCTTTTTTGAATGCTTCTGACTGTCTCTATTTCTCTTCTACTATCACTCAACTGAACCCTCTCTTGTTACATTTGATTTGTTTATATTTCTCTATTTTCATTTGATCTTTACAGTTAATCCAACTGATATAGAATATGGTTACATAAATACTATTTTTCTTAATAATTATAATCACTTGGCACTTCAAGGCTTGGAGGAATAGTTGGTTCTTATTTCCCTAATTTAACGGACCATTCCTTAACTAATAACTGATCTACAATAATTCTAACTGAAGTAAAAAGAGATGTCTAAATTCACTGACTCTGTAAAAAAAACTAAAAGAAAAATTATTACAGTAAAAATTTAAACAATCCAATCGATCAATAGCCTTTGAACCTGGTTGGAATTTTTCCCAATTACAGTGAGCTGGATGCTCCTGCATCAGGCTCTCAGGGTGAAAAGAGATCATGACTCCGGTTCATGAGCTCCTCGACCGACGTTCCTGTTTGTCCAATCTGCCTGGCATCAAGCCATGAGTTGTCCTCAATCAGACGGTTCTTCCACTTGACCAGGTACGGAAAATATTTTTTCCGTCAAGTACGTCTAACTACCTGAGTTTCGAGGATGCCTTCGATCTCAGGGGGTTGGACATAAGGCATATGTCTTTTCCAAGTTTCTCCGTCTTCCTGGGTGTTCCGCGTGGATTGTCCGGGTCCATCTTTCTTTTCCTCCATTAGATCACCTGTATACAGAAACAGATCTACCACATTGAAGATAGGTGAAATGCCTATTCCGGGTGGTAGTTGTATTTCGTAGGCATTTGCCGAAAATTTTCGCAAGATCTTACAAGGTCCTATCTCTTTGTACTTTAGTTTATTGTACATACCCTTAGGGAAACGTTCCTTACGCAAGTGTATCAGGACTTTGTCCCCCACCTAAAAATGAACTTCTCTTCTCTTTAGATCTGCATGTTGTTTATATTTTGAGCTGCTGTCCTGTAATTTTGCTTTCACCTGTTCGTGTAAATCCCTCATTGCATTAGCAAAATATTCTCCACCTGCACTCCATCGTTCCTGTAAACTAAGATCTCGAAGTTCATGCACTCCACGAGGGTTCATGCCATATAGGATCTGAAAGGGACATAGACCCGTGCTACGATTTGGAGAATTGTTGTAAGCAAACTCTGCTTGCGCTAGCACTTGGTCCCTCATACGTGAATTCTCCACGACTAAGTTTCGTAACAGGTTTCCCAAACTTCTGTTCACAACCTCTGTCTGCCAGTTGGTTTGCGGGTGATAAGAAGAACTGTAGCTTAATTGGGTGTTCATTTTTTTCCATAAGGTACGCCAAAAAAGACCCGTGAACTTCACGTCCGTGTCCGATAGGATGGTTGTTGGTAACCCGTGTAACCTGACAATCTCATTAAAAAACAAGTGGGCCACGTGAGTGGCGTCACTAGTTTTCCGACAAGGTATGAAATGTGCCATTTTTGAGAAACGATCCACCACTACCATCACTGAATCATAACCTTTCTGCGTTTTTGGCTGTCCCAAAACAAAATCTAGACTAACTGAATCCCAAGGTATGCCTGGAAAAGGTAATGGCGTATATAATCCTGTGTTCTGGCTGTGTCCCTTCGCTAATTGACACACCTTACACTTCATCACAAAACGTTGTACGTCTCGTCACATTCTTTGCCAAAAATAGAAATGACTAAGTTGCTCCAATGTTTTATCTATACCGAAGTGTCCAGCCAAACCCCCGCTGTGTTTTTCACGAATAATGTTCTCCCTCGTGGAACAGTTGGGGATACACAATTGTCCTCCCTTAAATATCAATTTTTCCTGTATATTGTAATCTAACGAAGGACTATTACCCCTTATCAAAGGGTTCTGGCACTCCCCATAGGCTTCTCTGAAATTTGTATCTGTTTTGTAAAGATCTCGTAAATGTTCAAAACCCAAAACTTGTACATCACTCTCTTCCAAAAGTAGATCTTTTCTACTTAATGCGTCGACCACCTTGTTTGGTTGTCCACTAATATGTTTCAGCACAAAATTAAAACTCCGTAAGTAATCCACCCATTTGGCATGTTTATGATTGAGTTTGTGCTGCTGCATTACATATTGCAATGCAGAGTTGTCTGAAAAAAGCACGAACTCGTTCCCTAACAAATA
>APFE030989801.1:14042-25064 GCA_000404065.3 Pinus taeda
CAAGTGACCCCAGGCTCCTCGACAATGGTTAATCCGAGGTTTACCGTTTGTAATACGTGAATATCGGGCGTCGTTCCCAATGAAGAAGGATTGATTCCCACACTGGTTCGGACACGATCTCGTGCTTCTCCTTTAAGAGGAGCTTTCCCAGAGCATAGATGCAACAATTTGATTTCTCCTACCGCAAGATAAAGCTACTTGTTTGTTTTACTATCTTGGAGAGTTAATTACTCCCTACTCCAAGATACTAGCCTAAGCTATATTGGTGTATCAGAGCCCTAGAAACAAAAAATTTGCTAGATTGATTTTATTTAAGCGTGATTTTTAGTGGTTTTTGATTAAGTCAAGAGGTGATGGAGATGAAACTTGTGGTGTAAAGACTCGACTCAAAATCACTACAAAAATGCACTTAAGATGATTAAATGATCTTTTCTTTTCAATGAAGTTCTAGCTAGGAAAGAGTTGGAAGATGCAAATACTTGAAAACACAAATCTTTCTTAACTATCAAATCCAAAGAAGAGTATTCGTTTCAATGCACTCAAAAATGAGACAACTAATTATTTTCACAAGAATTTCTCTTTTCATTCGAACATTCAAATGCTACTAAAAACAAAACTTTTTCAAAAGAGACCTTTCATATTTTTTAAAAACATTTAAAACTATAACTAAAGCAAATCTTTGAGAAAACTATTGAATAAAGCAAGCTTAAGATCTACAAACTAAGAAATCCTATTTGAAGCAAAAGCCTACAAAAAGTCTTTTTGAGGATGTTTTACTTGGTTACAAGCAAACCAAGGACTGATTTGTCCAGAATCACAAATAAGTCAAGAACAACCAATTTTTTTTTCCTTTTGAAAATGAAAATCCAAACTTTTAATCACAAGCTTTTCGAAGTTTTGTAAAGAGAAAACTCAAAGCGGATTCCTCAACAAGGGGAGATTTCATAAATGGTCAGACTCATAAGAAGACTGGTAGACAGTAAGGTGATCTCAATTCCCTACAACCTCTAAGCTCAGAGCCACTACACACAACCAAATCGAAAACAAACCCAACAAGCAAAACTCCTAGGAATTTCACCTAAAACCCTAATGCTAATGAAATTAAACCAAGGAAAGATTTCAACCAGTCACATGCAGGTATGGGCAGAGGATAACCACTAGAAAAACAAGATAAAACTAATTTAAAGAGAAAATTCAAAATTTTCAGAAATTTAGTAGGGTACGCAAGTTCAGAGTTTACACAGGTGCGGGTATGCTCTGTGCACAAAGTAAAAGTGCGTACAGGTACGCACTGTGATACACGTGCAGACTACGGACTTCGACCAAAGTAATGAAAAATAAAAAACAAAGCTAAATCCACTAAGTCTACCCAAATCCACATACAACAAGCCAAAAACAGAAACAAAAAAGGCAAGTTTCTCAAGTCAAAGAAAAACGAGGAAAACAATCAAGTCCCCAGCGGAGTCGCCATTTTGTCACGCGGAATGAGTCGATCTTGTGGACAAGATAGACCTTCCTAGAATCTAGTGAAGACCTAATGACAAACAAACCAACCAGACACTATCTTTCTCTAAATGCGCTTTATAAATAATGGCAAACAAATGTGTTTAAGGCCTACCTTATGTCCATTGCAAGTTTGGGGATGCCTTTGCTCCTTTGATCCAAGTAAGTTCCTTTGTCGCAAACCTACAAACACAAACAAGGCAAACGATTAAATAGCAACTGAATATCCAGTATTATAAAACATATTTAACATGAAAGTCAAGGAGTCCATGAAACAAATAACATGAGATACTTGTTGAGAAAAATGAGCTTGATTGTATTAATTCAAAAGGAGAAGAACTTTACAACCTTTGCCTTGGCGCTGTACATGCTCCTCCTAGGGTCCAACAAGAAGTCTCCTCTACTTTGACAAGCTTCACTCACTCCCCAATGAAGCCAAAAAGGTATGTAATCTCTCCTCTTAAGCTCAAATAGGAAGTATTGATTTCACTAGCATTTACCCTCAAAAGTTCAGCTTCTAACCTCCCCAACCACTGGCCCAATGCGTCAATTTATAGTGCAACGGAGATCAGTTACCAGGTCCTCCTTCAAAGGGATAGAATCTTCCTTCAAAGGGATAGCTCCTCCTAACAAGGGATTAGTTCCTCCTTTTATGGGATGCATGAACCACTTGGAGCGAACAATCCACGTCAGAAATCCTTCTAGAAAACTCTAGAATTAACCCAAAGTGAGTTTTTTAAGATAAAAATTGCGCCTTTTGACTTTCACAGGGGTACGCACCCTTCCCTTTACATACAGAGCGTATAAGTACGTAGATATCCTGAACAAAAGGTGCGGGCCCGCAGGCAAAAGTGAGAGAAAGTGAGGAACCAGACTTACATTGCTTTTTGATGTCTTTCTCTCATTTCTAAAGCTTGTTTTGAAGAGCTGAGGTGTGAGACTTGCTTAGGAAGCTGGCATAGGTGGTGATGGACCCATGTGGACTGCAAATAATCAAGGTGATGATATTTTTGTGTAACAAATATATTATGTCATTTCTTCCTCAATATATATCCCCCAATATGAACCCACATGATATGGTGTTTCTCCCCCAGTGAAGCCCTATGGATTTATTCTTTTATGCATATCAATTTTAATTATCACATGCATTACTAATTTTCAATTTTTTTGTTGCAAAAAAGGAAACAAAATAGAACTCATTCAACACACAAGTGTTATAGACATATTTGGGCACTTCAACCCCAATCATATATGTCGATAAACCAAGGGCTATTTAACCCCTAAAAGTGTTGTTTCATACCCTAAAGGATCATGGTCAACTGGTTACATCATTTCCCAGAAGTTCCACCTGAAAAACCACTCAGAACTGGCCAAAACAGGACCATATTGACTGCTCCATGGTCAAGATGCGATGCATACTGGCTACTACACTAGCCAGGTGAGATGCATATTGAAGAGGCCTTCTGTAGGGTGTGATGAGTGAGAATGCACAAATGGCCGAGGCAATTTGCTAAGTGGATTCTCATGGAATCTTCTAGAAACTTCTCCTATGACACTTGCTTCACTGAATTCGCCCAGGGATGAGTAAGAGATCAATGAAATCTCCAAGTGGAACCAAGAACTATCAGTGGAATGACACTAATAAAAAACCCAAAGCTGACTCACACCCTTGCAAGATATCTATAAATGGATCCCTTATCTAAGAGATCTGGAGGCTGAATTTTGTAATTTGTAAGGAAGTGTTGTTGGTTTATCTTTGAGAAGAGACATTGTATTGTTGGGTGATCTTGCTTTTCATGAGGTGAAGAGGGCTTTGATGCTGGGAGGATGATGCTGGATCAAACAGCTGGGTTGTAATTCTTCCTTCTACTATTAATAAAGTTCTTTGAGTTTTCCTCCATATAATCGTGTATTTGTGAATCTTGTTGTTTGTGAATGCAATTGTATGGTCAATGTATTCCTGATTCTGCATTGTTTATGATATTATAGATCGAGATGCTTTGATGGTGTTTTGTTACTTTTCCTCTATAGGTATTCTCTAAAGTAGGACAAGTAGGAGAGGAATTGCAAGCTCTATCAAGGGAGAGGGAAATCAAGCAAGGAGTCAAGCAGAAGATCCAGGTTGGTCCCCTTTGTTTCTCTCTTATCTATCATACATAAATAAAATCACAAATTGCTTTGATTGTTTGTTTCTAAGATAGCTACCCATCTTAGTGGGACTAGTAGATCGAAAATACACTTGTTTTCCCATAAACAAAATTGTGACTCCACTTGGGAATGAATAATTTGTTTTTTTGTTATTGTTGTTTGCTTTATAAACTACAGACGGAGCTTGAAGTTATCCAGACAGCCTTCGAACTGCTCTTGCTATGCAATTGCAAAGTAGATGAATGCTGCTTCAGTCAATCTCTAGGTTGGTTTATGAACTGAACATCTGACTTACAAGCATTCTAAATGCCCTTGTGGTAGCTCAATAACGTCCTAAGATCATACACATGTACTTTGCTTTTACTGTCCATCATAGCTCAGCTCAAATCACTAAACTTAACTGCAAATTTTGAGCAAAAACCCAACTCAGTTTCGCTCCCTAGCCCATTGCATTGCCTGTAACTAGAAACCAGTATGCATCACACCTCCTGTGTGTAACAAGTGAGATGCATCCCTGTTTTTGTTAAGGACAGGTGCAATGACTAAGTAATCCTATTTCCCTCTTTGAAATTTGGGTTTTTGCTCCTTGTTTTTAGCTCTATTAAGTTGTTTTGCTGCTTATGATCAGTATCTCATTGCTAAAGCCTTTTTCCCTTATGTTGTTCAACCTCCATTGATTAGGATTAGTAAATGTTTTTATGTATTTTTCCATCATTTACAGTCATTTGTCAAAAGTAGCTTAAATCAAACTGTCATTTTTTATGCAAAAGTGTCGTAACTGTCATTTTGGGTCAAAAAGAAGAGTGTCGTAAAGTCTTCCTCCTCTAGATAGTCGATTGTACCTTTTCCATTGTATTTGATTTGAATTTTTAATATTTGAAGTGTCGAAAGCCGTTTTCTATTTGAAATCGAAAATTGTCATTTTAGTCTTCCTTTCATTGTGAAAAGAAATTGTCGAAATGTCGCTTTGAAGAAAATAGTTCAGATCTATACCTAGTTTTCCTTTTTGGCATTCTCACATCAAGGAAATGAAAAAACAAATACATGCATTTGCATTTGCATTTAGACTCTGTGCGAAAAATGATTTAGGAAAAGTGCATTTAACGTGTGCTCTTTTCTCTTTGTTTGAAAGAATCATAATCTTCTTTCCTTAGTAGCTAGGATTTTCATTGCTAAAAGAAAACAACGATTGTTTATCATTTTAGATTGCATATTTAGGAATTTTACATCTAAATCACGTGGTGAAGCTTGAAAGGAAAAATTCTAAACAAGATCAACTCTAAAATAAATCTCAATGAACTTAACAACGCTTTGGAACCTAATGCAACACATCTAGAAGTCTAGGCTATAAAACCTGGTAACTATCATTTCCATCAAAGGTTGGGTGATTTCTCCTCTTTGATTCGAAAAGTGCTAGTACGGACTAGTGCTCCCCATACCGTCGAGTATAGATTGGGAGACCACAATAGGCTAATATCATTTATCCATAGGAAGTCGTGTCTGCCGCCCTATCGATCGTAATGACTGAACATAGCATTCGGGAAGATTGACTGTCATACATAAGTCCTTGGTAATTTCTCTTTAATTTACCACCAAGGTGTATCTTGCAGTTTTGCTATTGGTTTGGTAATCCCTCTGTCTAGATTTTCAGAGTAGTCATTTTCGTTCCTTTTTGACTCCTTAAAAGAAAAGGTCCATCTGAGCACTTGTCACTTCAGGCTCATTAAAAATCGAAGGGGACTAGAGTCATCTTTAGCTTGTTCTTGACTCTTAAAAATTGAAAAAGCAAAGTTGTGTCAAAGCGTCATTAAAATTTATTTAATTTGGAATAACATTTTGCCATTTTTAATTTTGAGTTGATCAAGTAATTTGTAATCGTGGAAGAAATTCAATCAAAACCCCATCGTTCACAGAGACTAACAAGTCAACCATCTTTGGCTCCTGAAACAAAACCATTCCGGGAAAAACGGTCTCACTTAACTGAGTCCAATTCTCATGGTTTATTTGAAACTTATGTTTTAAAATCGTCAGAGACTACAGTTACTCTGATCATTTTTGGTACATCTACCTTTACAGAGGAAGTTCTGCAGTCACAAGAGGACATTAGAACTAATCATAGTGTAACAGTAGACACTTTTATACCTGAAACAACTCCATCTAAGGCTGATCTAGAAACTGAAGTTCACTTACCTGAACATCTCGAAGTTTAGTTCCAGAATTCAGAAGATGTCACCCCTCCAGTATCTGTCACTGCAGAAACTATACCTTCTTCAGCTCCGAAAATATTTTACGGAGCTGATGGTCTACCTCTTCCACCTAGATTGGTTGCTATAAAAGAGATTGTAGAGGATATTCCATCCAGTACCCCATTGCATTTTGGAACTGGGATCCACTTGTATCCTTATATTCCTGAAGTTAGTTCTTTTAATCATTCTTCATCGCAAGTTCCTGTCGAATCGATAGGAAATCTTTTGGATAGACTAAATATTTCTGAGCAACCATCAACATTCAGGATTGTGTCATCTAATACAGCCACATCAGAACTTCCTGCTACCACACATACGATGTTTGCTGGTATACCATCTGTCCCAACTAGTTATCAATCACTAGATGTAGTCCACCCAGGGACTGTTTCGACGACATGGTCTGCTCTTATTTGTTCATCTGGGATTCTATCTGGCATTTCTTATGTTAAAACTCAGAAAATTGATCATGCATATTAGTTTCAATTTGTGTAGCCCAGTCTTCAAAGTCCGATCTATCCTTTGAGCATTGGATTACTACCATATGGGGGGTAGTATGCTTTTTCATTATTCCCTCCTAGAGAACGACCATATTAGAGTTCACAACAAAATTCAGGAAAAATTGGAATTACATCCAATGGTTGGATAACAATACTACCTCAACAGCCAAGGGTTGTATATTCAATGCAACTAGCCCAACTTGTGTCGAATATTACCACTACACCTGCTATTGTGACTGTGTCGCAAGTACAAACACTACCTGTTGTATGTCAACCTCAAGTCTCTCAGGTTGCAATACAACAACCTCTTGTCTCTACAGCTCAATCACAACCTCAGATTAGTGTTCCCTTAACTGGAATGACTCAGGCTCAAACGGGTACTATCACTCCGCATATTGGTCAATCATCTAGTATTGGGCAGCAGCGAAAGGTCCAATAGGCATGGCTGGTACAATATCAACAACCGCAATTCCGGCAAGCTTATCGAGGACCTGAGCAACAAGGCTTTGTAGGTAATGGGCAATCACATTTCCAAAATAGTTATCAACAACCATACTATAATGGTTATGCCCATCAACCTTATCAAAGTTATCAACATCAAATACATTATGCTGGTATGCAAAGACCTACTGTTCAGGTGATCCCATCTTATCTTGGGTATGCTTCACCAAACCTGAATCAACAGTTGCCTTTTGTAGCAACTCTAGAGTTACCAGATTTGAACTGGATAACGAATGATCCAATTGTTTACGCCCCTTAGTGGCCAGCAATTTCTCACAAACTTCCCTCTGATATTCCAAAATTTAATGGAAATCAGGGTGAAGATCCATCGAATCACGTAATGACTTTTCACTTGTAGTGTTCATCTAACACCCTCAATGATGATTCGATTAAGCTTCACCTTTTTTAGTGAACGCTAACTGGTCTGATAGTGAAATGGTACATTGAATTGCCTAGAGCTTCATTCGATAACTTCAGCGCCCTTGCCACTACCTTTTAAACCCACTTTCAGTTACCCATAAGGTACGAAACAGGAACATAACTCCTTACCAACTTTAGGCAGACAACAGCCACTCACATATCTGATCATATTCATGAGTGGCGATGTCATCGTTGAATGGTAAAGATGCATGTTCCTGATCAGCTTCTAGCTGAGTGGTTTATTAAGTTATTATTACCTTCTATTACTAAAGATGTGGCAAAGGGAGGAGTTGTCACTGAAGAGAAAATCATTCCTCATGCACGATATTTAGACTTTATCTATACTCAGTACAACATGCTCTACGACAAAATTCCCGACGCTCCTAGACTAGAATTTCCGTTCCACCCCCTCCTAAATCAAACAGGGACTCTCATGCCGGTGATGGCGTGATTGGTACCTCAAGTACCTAAACTGTAAAGGCTCCATCTGGTAAAGCCCTTGCAGTTTCTAGTAAAAAATAAAATGAAAAACTTCTTACCTTAGAGTTTAATGTCATGTCATCTGACAAGGGCAAAAAACCAAAGCAACTAGGGGGCAAGAAGAAAGGGAAAAACAAAAAGAAGAAACAAGAAGATTCGACTGCTGAGAAATCTTCTAGAAACCTTGCTAGGCGAAAGAAACCTAATCAGCCATGTTTCATATGTAATTAGGATCATTTCATAAGAGCTTGTCCACATCGAGCTGAGGTCACGAAATTTTAAAGACTTCAAGTACCTCAGCGGTATTGACTGATCTGTTTCCGAACCCAGAAACAAATCTGGTTGCTATCGATCATGCTTCCCCATCCCAAGTGCTTATGTTATCCATCTTGAAACAACAAAATGATCCTTTGATATGGACAAGGAATAAAGATTATGGGAATCCATAGTCATCGAACAACAAGGCTACAGATCAATCCAGTAGTTTGACAACAACTTCGCCAGAATTTGTTCCGCCCATCATTCCTTAATTAACTATAAAGCCGCCAAAGGGAGTAGTACATAAATTGACATTTAATCCTCGTACCTGAGCAGCATAGAATTATAATATAATGGAGGATCTGGCTCAATCACCATCCACTATGTCAATGCTTGAAGTACTGTAGAATTGCCCCTCCCAAAAGTATGCTATGTTATCAGAAATAGGTGGGATTGACCTAGCGAATTCCAATATTGTGGCCTTCAACCATAAAGGATATGAACCTTAGTTAGCATCCCAACTCACTTTCCTTATATAGGTGAAGTCCCTCAACAAAATTGTTCATCGAACAATTATTGATGACGAGGCATCTACCTATATTATGTCAATGAGTTGCTGGAAAACTTTAGGCTCACCACCCTTGTCGCGATCTTCAACGACATTAAAAGCATTTGATGGAAGAACATACACACCTAATGGAATTTTAAGTAACTTGCAAGTTGAACTAGGGGCAAGACAATACAAATTGAAGTTGAGGTCATTGATGGAAACCTTGACTATAATATCTTACTGAGCAGGCCCTAGATTTATGCTATGGCTACTGTTGTGTCAACATATTTTAGAAATATTGCATTTCCCTTCTAAGGTGGAATTACAATCATTGACCGACTAACCTTTTTTCCCAACAGTTCACAAACTACTGGAAGCATTCCCTTGATCCATGGAAGTCCTCAATCGCTTCAAAATGTCGGAGTAGGTCTCCTAAAAGACCCTTCATTAATGGGTACTTTTGCCTTCCCGCCTCTAAGTAATCTGGCATAAGTGGCCATAGTGGAAACTTGTCATATGATATCTTCTATATCACCAAATATTAAGAAGAAATCTGAACATTTTGATAGTATGGATCATCGCCAGGTGTTGTCCCCAAGCCCCATAGAAATTTTGTAGCAATCAATTTTCTGGGCCTGGGCGGTGTGTTAGCGCTTGGAATTCACCTAGGCTGAGGTAGACAAACTCTCAAGGCTACATCAAACCATTTCACCTCGTAGCTAGCCCTACGAGGTATGAGAAGGCTCTCTTGGGTCAGATTCGGTAGATCTTTCAATATGAAAAGCTGACCAATTAGGATCAAAGATATTAGGCTAGTAAATTGATAAGGGGGGTTGATTTAAAGATTTTTGGTTTTTTGGTGGCAATTGGAGGGAGTGCAATTCAGGGTGCGGGGATTGAGCACAGTTTTTGCAGGGGGATCTTTGGGGAAAGGTAGGAGTGAGCGCTGATGCCTTAATCTGAGATGGATGATCAGGGATGATAGAGAAGGAGCTAAAGAGGGCAAACAACCATTAGAATCCTCTCTAGACAGTAGAAAACATAAATTTTGAACAAACTAAAAAGCTGAGCATGTCAAAGCATGATTTCAAACTTTACCACTTCATCTGTCCAAAATAGAAGCAAAGAGAGATGTGGAATACATAAACAAACTTACAAGAACATGTAGAGAACACACCATCAACACAACAATCCACAAGAATCCACAATGATGTCTGAAAAAACCCTGGCCTTCCTTTTCTCTAAATTGCAGAGATAGATGTACAATATACAATAAAGCTTTCTCCCACAAGAGTCCAACCTTCCAACCTCTCAAAATGACTAAGAAAACACATAATATAGGCAAGCTAACCTCTTCCCTTTCCTCTAGGGGTCGAGCTCATCCTTCTAGGAGCAGTTTGAACTAATTCCAAACTAAGCACTAGATAATAGGCAGCTCAACAACTTGCCTCTATTACTTAGCTAACTGATTCATGCATTAATTATTCATTTTTTACATCAAGGAAGCTTCTAGAAGGGTAAAGAGAGATAAAATCTATCAAAGTGCCATGAAAATATTACATTTATCCATCATCTACAAGTAAAAATGGTCAACCATAGTCAAAACAGTGTTTTTTTTTGGCAAAAAAGGTCAATTCTGGCAAAGCTGGCTCGACTGTCGCGCCCCGTGTGCAAATGGTCGCGCCCCTGTGCTGCAACTTTTGAGTGGGTTCCACTGGTCCAACTCAGGTGCAAGATGGCTCATTGGAAAGCTTGGTCTGTCTAATTTCCATCCCAAGTGGAATTTCTGAATTTGGAGTTGTTTTGCCCCCTCAAAAACCATTTCTCCCAAGGTCACTTTCTGCAACTCAAAAAATGGGCAGAAAGTCATTTTTTTGATGTATTTTGAGCTTTTGGAGGCTCAAATCTCAAAATCAGCTTCTCCCAAGTATTGGTAATTTTTCTCTTTGCATGCCCTTTCCAAAAATGCCAAGTTTTCAAAATTCCGAGCAGTCCTCCAAAATAGTCGCGCTTGGAACGCGACCTTTCAAATGGCCAAAACCTGTAAATTGCACAAAAAATTCACAAATGACAAAATTTTCTCCAAATTTCTTGAAATTTGGGCTGGGAGTCCCCAATCAAGTACCATGCTCATTCAAAGAATCTTTGGCCAAAATTTGGAGTGGATCGGGCGTTTTCCTTTGTTTTTGTGTTTTGGCCAACCGTCCTTGGAGCACCTTCGTTCTCGCCGGTATTTTTGACATTTCTTTAAAACTATGACACCTGTGCAAAAAATGAAGGAGGTTGTTCTTCTTTGGCATGTTGTAGACAAAAACCTCTCTCAGTTTCCCAAAATGCATCTTTGATTTCTCTGGAACATTATTTGAGTGTGACTTGTCCCGATGTGTGAAACAAGGAATTTTGTCGAAATGGAGCGAAA
>APFE030989801.1:33453-61475 GCA_000404065.3 Pinus taeda
AAGGAAGCTTCTAGAAGGGTAAAGAGAGATAAAATCTATCAAAGTGCCATGAAAATATTACATTCATCCATCATCTACAAGTAAAAATGGTCAACCATAGTCAAAACAGTGTTTTTTTTTGACAAAAAAGGTCAATTCTGGCAAAGCTAGCTCTCACTGCCGCGCCCCCTGTGCAAATGGCCGCACCCCTTTGCTGCAACGTTTGAGTGGGTTCCACTGGTCCAAATCAGGTGCAATATGGCTCATTAGAAAGCTTGGTCTGTCTAATTTCCATCCCAAGTGGAATTTCTGAATTGGGAGTTGTTTTTCCCCCTCAAAAACCATTTCTCCCAAGGTCACTTTCTGCAACTCAAAAAGTGGGCAGAAAGTCATTTTTTTGATGTATTTTGAGCTTTTGGAGGCTCAAATCTCAAAATCAGGCTTCTCCCAAGTATTGGTAATTTTTCTCTTTGCATGCCCTTTCCAAAAATGCCAAGTTTTCAAAATTCTGAGCAGTCCTCCAAAATAGTCGCGCTTGGAACGCGACCTTTCAAATGGCCAAAACATGTAAATTGCACAAAAAATTCACAAATGACAAAATTTTCTCCAAATTTCTTGAAATTTGGGCTGGGAGTCCCCAATCAAGTATCATGCTCAACCAAAGAGGCTTTGGCCAAAATTTGGAGTGGATCGGGCGTTTTCCTTCCTTTTTTGTGTTTTGGCCAACCGTCCTTGGAGCACCTTCATTCTCGCCGGTCTTTTTGACATTTCTTTAAAACCATGAAACCTGTGCAAAAAGTGAAAGAGGTTTTTCTTCTTTTGCATGTTGTGGAAAAAAACCTCTCTCAGTTTTCCAAAATTCATCTCTGACTGCTCTGAAACATCATTTGAGTGAAACTTGCCCTGATGTGTGAAACAAGGAATTTGGTCGAAACGAAGCGAAATGAAGGGGATAGGGGGCTTCTAAATTCTTGGGGAAATTTTTGGGAGTGGGGAGGGATGTTAGGAAGCAGGGGAAAGTGGAATCGTAGATATTGAGTGAGGGGAAGGGGTCCAAAAGGGCAAATCACAGGCCAAACCTAGAAAATTGCCAGGTTGTAGCTAGAAACTAGGGTTTGTGCAAAAATGAGGAATTTGTCGGATCTAAGGGATGGGAAGTGTTTGATAAGGTACATAAGGATAGGGGAAGGTGTATGAACATCAGGAAACAAGTTTTTCCATTGATTTGACCATCCAAGAGAAATTGGCTTCAAAACCCTAGGAGAGAGAAATGAACTTGCCAAGGCACAACTGAAGCATGAACAAGAGGTAAAATGACTCATTAGACACTGACATGATAATGACCACCCTATGAATGATGATAGGCTCAGCTGAATGATGACATAGACTGACATTTGGGCAACTTTAGAAGGAGTGAAAGCAAACCCTAGACCTAATGCCTAGTGACCAAATTTTGCTTGAAAACTCTTTGAAATGACAAAATTTGACCTTGACACTTCAAAATCACTTTGTAAGAGCATATTTGATCACTGGAGGAAGGCTGTAAAGACTGAAACTAACACGGTGAACCCAAATCAACACTTAGCGACTGTTTTGATAGACAAGTCCCTAGAGTATGGCACCTCTTCCGATCCTTGGTCTGGAATACATTCTATAGACAAGGGAATAATTAAGTCGATGATGATAGGAGAGGCACCATGGGAAGATTACCACCGTCGTTCCCATCTTCAAGATAACAACGAAGATTATTCCAGTGACCTTAATCATCCTTCAGTTTTTTATTTTCTATCAAATACTGTAAATACAGTGGATTTCGAGTGAAATCTATCCAATATTGAAGAAACTATCGCCATTAATATCTCGACCAAACCTAATGTTGTAGAGAATATTCATGTTGGCAAATCTTGTTCTCCTTCAGAACTAGAAATATATTGTGCTCTCTTTTGCGAATTCAAGGATGTGTTTTCATGGTCATATGAAGAAATGCCAGGCATTGACTCGAGCATCGTTGAACATGAAATCAAGATGTATCCAGAGGTGAAACTAGTACGACAACAACTTTGATCAGTGCACCTGAAGAAAGCCGCTACCATTAAGGCAGAAGTTGAAAAAATTTGACATGCTGGTTTCATTTACCATGTTCCTCTCACTGATTGGGCATCAAATATTGTTCCTGTGATGAAAAAGCAAGGAACGATTAGAGCGTGCGTGGATTATAGTGATGTAAATCAAGCTTTTCTAAAGGACAGCTACTCTACACCCTTCATCGACCAGATAATTGATGAATGTGCCAGATGTGAAATATTTTCATTCATGGATGGATTTTCCGGATACAATTTAATCAATATCTGCCCACAGGACCAGTCAAAGACTGCATTTATATGTCCATGGGGCACATTCGCATAACATAAACTACCTTTCGATTTGAGGAACGCAGGGGCAACCTTTCAGAGGGCAATGAAATATGCCTTCCATGACATCAAGCACATTCTTCAACCATATCTCAATGATCTACTGGCTCATTCACGGAAGCGGACTAATCATCCGTAGCATTTGAGAGCTATATTTCTACGTTGTCGACACTACAAGATACGACTCAATCCACACAAGTGTGTGTTTTTTGTTGGTTCTAGTTGATTACTTGGTTTTGTGGTTTCTAAGGATAGAATTCAACTCAACCCTTGTAAGGTGTACGCAATCATTGACATGCCTCCACTTTCAAATTTTCTTCAGATTCAGAAACTCCAAGGGAAGGCCAACTTTCTAAGGAGGTTCATTCCAAATTACGCCAAACTTGCTAAAGGTTATACACATATTTTGAAAAAAGAAGTACCCTTCAACTGGGATCAAGTTGTACAAGCTTCCTTTGATGCTTTAAAAGGATTTCCTAGTAAAAGAATCATTAATGTGCGCTCCTGACTATCAAAAAGACTTTAACCTGTATCTTACCGCTACAGATACAACCATCACCATGGTTTTAGTACAAGAATACAATGGAATAGAACATCTTGTGTATTATTTAAGCTGCAACTTAAATGATATAGAAAGAAAGTACTCCTATGTTTAAAAGCTAGCTTTAGCAGCTGTTCAAGCAATATAGAGATTTCGACACTATATACTCTTTCACAAAACTACCATTTTGTGAAATTGCAACCCTATGACCTACATTCTATCACGTCAATTACTAGGGGGCAAATATTCCAAATGGATAGCCATTTTGCAAGAGTTTGATCTGGAATTCACCAAATCCAAATCAAAGAAATCTATAGTCTCCACGGAGTTACTAAGTGACTTCCTATCATCGTCCAATGATTTAACGTCTAAAGTATCAATCATGGATGAAACTTTGTTTCTGATATCGTCAAGCGATCCGTGGTATGGAGATATACTGATCTACCTCCAAACCCAAGCCTTTAGGCCTAAGACCTCTCACTCTGAACAGCGACATATTCGATAGCAAGCTAAAGACTACATGATCGTCGGTGATACACTTTACTGTCGTGGTGTCGATATAGTTTTGCGAAGGTGCCTCATGCATGAGGAGGCCGAAAAAGTCCTGAATGACTGTCATTCAGGTGCATGTGGGGGACATCTATCTGGTTATGCTACTGCACAAAAATCTTATGAGCTGGTTACTTCTGGCCCACAATATTCAAAGATTGCATAATTACAGTCAGATGTTGCCATGCTTGTCAGATTTTCGACCGCAAAACCAGATTACCACCTGCACCGCTACATCCAGTAGTTGTTGTGGGCATTCACTAAAAGGGGCATATATTTCATGACATGTAACCCCACCTTGGCCAGGGGGCATGGGTATATCATAGTCGCTGTCAACTATTTTAAAAAGGGGGCCGAGGCGATGCCTACATTAAACAACAGTGGCGAAATGGCTACTCTTTTCTTTTTCAATCATGTAGTCTCTAGATTTGGTGTTCCATAGGCTATAGTCACAGATCATAGATCACACTTTCATAATCACATGATGGTTGAATTGACTGCCAAATTAGGATTGTCCCACGATAGTTCTACTCCATATTAACCACAGGCTAATGGAAAAGTTTAAGCAATCAACAAAGTCCTGAAGAGCATGCTGCAGAGGATGATTGGAGTCCACAAATGGAATTGGAACTTAATCCTGCATTTAGATCTATGGGCATATAGGACATTGGTGAGAAATGCGACCATATTTACACCCTATAAGTTGGTGTATGGTATGGAAGTTGTCTTACCGATTCAATACAAAATTTCCTCTCTCAAGCACGCAATCGATCTACTTCTTGAAACTTCGGAGGAAGAGGCTTGTTTCTTGGAACTAATCCACTTGGATGAAACCCGTCGTGATGTTGTGTTAGCTAACGAAGCTCATAAGAAATGTGTCAAGGCGCAATTTGACAAAAATGTCAAGCCTCATGTCTTCTCAGAAGATGACCTGGTCTTGTTGTACGATCAGGACTCTGACAAATTGGGAGCAGGTAAGTTCGAACCATTATGGATGGGCCCCTACGTTGTTAAATGAGTATTGACAAAAGGATCCTACGAGCTAGTAGATTATGATGGGATTCCACTAGCGCAACCCTGAAACGGGTTGTATCTTAAGTGTTACTATGCTTGATTAAGTGTGGTAATCTATCAACATTTGTTATCGTAGAGTTCAAGCTCACTAAAAAATGAACCTACCAGTGAGGGACATCTTTAACTGTCATGAGCAATGTTTCTGTAAGGTTCAAGCTCATTAAAAAATAAACCCGCCATTGAGCATAGTTTCTTCCAATTGAAGCTCATTAAAAAAAATGAATCCACCCTCAGTAAATAACCTTTGTGATTGCCTTGCTATCAACCTTTTGAACCTTGGTTGTGTTCCTACTGTCACCTCCATTATTTTGGCCAATCATATGCTTCCACTTGATTGTTTACCCTTTTTAGGAACAGCTGCGATGAGTGATTCTGTTAGCCACCCTCTTCACACCACCATGTTTTGAGAAGTTTCAAACTTACCTAGAACTAGTTTCTACCCAAAAACACCACTCGTTCCTCAAAAACGAGTCTCTTTTAAGCTCTTTTTAGACTCATTAAATATGAAAAGATTGTTGAGCTACTAGCCTTTCTAGCTCGTTAAGGTAAGGGGAAGCACCATCCCTCCTCCACATTTTAATATTTTTGGACCTAAGGGATCATCCCACAAAAAGATCAAGCGCTTGTCTTTTTCGCCTCGCTAAAGTGATTGAAAAGTTATCCCTTTTGTATTATTTTATACTTTTTCGGACTTAAGTGATTATGCTACGAAAAAGGACTGCTGGAATTTCCTTTTCATCCCTTTTCAAACTATCTAAACATGGAAAGGACCGAGTTATATTTGTCATTAAACTCATTAAAGCAATAGTGAAAAACTTGTCCACCCAGACAAGAACAAGTTTCACTGTCGCTAGGCTCGCCAAAACATAGTGACATGTTTGCCCGAAGGGAAAATTATAGGACAAGCATATGTTATCCTCCTTAATCTTGACAAAAATAAAGAGGTACTGGTCAACAATGACTGGGGAAAAATGGAAGGAAACTTTCACTCCATCACCATGATTGAGTTGAGTTGGGTTATTTTGTTCACCGGTCATATCACCATTGGTCCTCCATACCATCCATATTTTGGGGTTAACACTACCAATCCATCTCAGTCTCACCAACATGTTCAAGAGACGTCATTCAGAGAATTCACCATCCAACTAATGCCTCATCCACTACAATACCTTCACCCTCCATTTCTCATGACCACCATTCCTGAACGTTGTATCATCAAATCATTTTCACCTCCAGAAAATCATTTACTTTTTTTCATGTCATAGATGTGGGATACATCAAGGTCCTCCTATGGCAGGTCACTTCTTGTCAAAATCAGCTCATTATCCAAGAAGTTGACTTAGAAACAACCCCTTCAATACTTTGAAGCTTGCATGCCTCAATGGCAAGTTTCTCACTTTCGGCGACAAGTTTACATCAATGGCCTTCGACCAAAAGATTTTGGGTGGTGTTTGACATCGACTCATATATTCACACCACGTGAATTGTACTATAGTACCTTGAGGGTCATTATCATTATTGGTGATTCCTCTCATGCTTGTTAACAGTTCACATCATTGGCTGGTAATCAGGCGATGTCTTTCCATGTTCGACTTCAGAACATCTTTTCACATGGATCGAATTGTATATTGGGCGAAGATTGAATGAGTTTGAAGACCCCGGATCTAGTTTCATCCATCCAAGCTACGATATATTCAGGAAAATAAAGACATCAAATGTACATAGAAGTTGCACAAATGATCATCCAAGCTAAAGGATGATGACTCTACATATAAAGAATCACCAATCTGCAACAAAAGACAATTATCTGTCCTATGTACATGAAAATGAATTATTAAAGCTGAGCATGGGAATGCCCAGCTCAGCTAGATCATGAAAATAATATGATGATGATGTATTGTATTGTATCTTATACAGGTCACTTTCCAGTTCGAATACCACGGATCCTCATGATAAAGCATTTCACCAGACATCAAAAGATTTACAACCTCATGCTTTAGGGGGAAATTGTTATAGACATATTTGGGCACTTCAACGCCAATCATATATGTCGATAAACCAAGGGCTCTTTAATCCCTAAAATTGTTGTTTCACACCCTAAAGGATCATGGTCCACTGATTACATCATTTCCCAGAAGTTCCACCTAAAAAACCACTCAAAACTGGCCAAAACTGGACCATACTGACTGCTCCATGGTCAAGGTGAGATGCATACTGGTTGCTACACTAGCCATGTGCAATGCATATTGAACAGGCCTTTTGTAGGGTGTGATGAGCGAGAATTGAAAAATGGCTGAGACAGTTTGCTAAGTGGATGCTCATGGAATCTTCTAGGAACTTCTCCTATGGCACTTGCCTCTCTGAATTCACCCAGGGATGAGTAAGAGATCAATGAAATCTCCAAGTGGAACCAAGAACTATCAGTGGAATGACACTAATAAAAAACCTAGAGTTGACTCACACCCTTGCAAGACATCTATAAATGGATCCCTCATCTGAGATATCTGGAGGCTGGAATTTTGTAATTTGTAAGGAAGTGTTGTTGGTTTCTCTTTGAGAAGAGACATTGTATTTTTGGGTGATCTTGCTTTTCATGAGGTGAAGAGGAATTTAATGCTGGGAGGATGATGTTGGATTAGACAGTTGGGTTGTAATTCTCCCTTCTACTATTAATAAAGTTCTTTGAGTTTTCCTCCATATAATCATGTCTTTATGAATCTTGTTACTTGTGAATGCAATTGTATGGTCAATGCGTTTCTGATTCTGCATTTATGATATCATAGATCGAGATGCTTTGATGGTGTTTTGTTACTTTGCCTCTACAGGTATTCTCTAAAGTGGGACAAGTAGGAGAGGAGTTGCAAGCTCTATCAAGGGAGAGGGAAATCAAGCAAGGAGTCAAGCGGAAGATCCAAGTTGGTCCCCTTTGCTTCTCTCTTATCTATCATACATAAAGGAAATCACAAATTTCTTTGATTGTTTGTTTCTAAGATAGCTACCCATCTTAGTGGGACTAGCAGATCGAAAAGACACTAGTTTTCCTAGAAACAAAAAGACATGACAACAAGGAAGAAGATGGTTGATCAAAAGGTTTGTGAGTACTTGCAATTTTTGTCTCAATTAAGATTTCATATTTATTGTGATCTTTATATATCTACATATATAATTTACACGCATCTATGAAATTTTCTAAATAGATGATTGTTGGTTGCTTTAATTGTCTTCTTTTAACCTAACCTTTACCCTAAATCATGTCACCTTAGCCCCTCTTTTACAATTGAATTAAGCCTTTTACACATGGTTCTTGGTTCCTTTTTATATTTTATTAGATATGAATTACATAGGAATATTAGTTATTAAAGAGGTTTAATAGGCTTGTATTTCCTTGTAACTTATCTATTTTACATTTCCTTAAGGCATGATGAATAATTGTCATTAATCGAAGTCAGAGTTGTAGGATCTGATATTCTTGTACCCACCATATTTCCTACAGCACATGGAAAGAATCATAGTTGCTAGGTATGGACCTCTAGTACTACCCACTCCTTTGAATGTCATGCCTACTGGAGAATATCATAAATATAGGCCTAAGTTCACTGGGACTGAAGGTGTTACAACTGAGGAACATCTTAATTCATTCTATAGCTATGCTGATAACCTGGACATTAGTGAAGATGATGTCTGGATGAGAGTCTTTGTCCAAAGCCTAGATGGAGAGGCTAGAAAATGGTTCAGAGAACTGACCCCAAGATCTATAACAGATATTGAGGCTTTAGATGATGCATTCCTAAATCATTGGGGGGATAAGAAGGATCTCCTCTACTACCAAACTGAGTTTGGGAACTTAAAGAGGGAAAATGGTGAGTTCCTATCTGATTTTAATAAGAGGTTTAATTGCATGTACAACAAGATACCAGTTGAAGTAAAACCCGCTACTACCTCTGCTAAACTCACCTATGCCAGTGATTTTCATTCTGACTTCTGTCTATGGTTGAGTGAGAGGCGATGTGATACTTTGGCTGATATGCAGAATGTATCCTTGGAAGTAGAATCAAACATCATGGCTGTAGAAAATCTCAAAGGTAATGTTGATAGAAGGAGACAGAGGGGCGAGTCTTCATCATCTTCAGATCCAAAGATAGATAAAATGGCCAAGATGATAGCATCATTAGCCTCTAAAATCTCCAAATTAAAAGTTGAGCAACACCCTGGAAAAGGAAGATTTCCTAATATCTTTGCTCCTAGAAATCAAAATCCATATACAAGAGTAGATGAGTAGTTGCAGATTCTGCAAAGAGGCAAAGATGCCCATGAAGACCAAAGGGTGAAGACCCCTTTCCAGAATGTAGTCATGGAAGAGGAGCAGTTTGATGAAGATGATGAGATCCATTGTATGGAAGAAAAAGGAAATGCCCCTTTTCTGACCTTAGCTACCTATGAAAGGTCATTGTTCAATGACTAGATCAGCCAAGAGTGGGACGGTGAAGCTATTCTACAAACTGAAGATAAGCACAGATATAATTTGAGGTCGAATATGAATAAAGCCAAGGAAACCCCTGTTCAAAGAGCTATTGTCCCTACAATACAACAAGCTAATAAGTAGAAGTGACAAGAAGTTGATCCAATCATCCTCAAAGCTCCAACCCACGAGGTAAGAGGCCCTGACAAGTCTCCTTCTCCTTTCAGTTTTGAATCAGAAATCCAAAAGCTAAGAATACCTATACCTCTGATTGAACTAGTGAAGAATGAGTTCTTCAAAAGATTCATCCTCAAGGCCCTTGAGCCTAAAGCCATCCAAGCCTCCACTGATTATGTAAATCTACAAGATGACAAACTAGCTATTATTCTCAACCTAATGATTGAAAATTGTGAAGACAGCTCCCCATCATTCTTTGTCTCTCTGACTATTCATGATAAAGTCCTTCACAACTACCTTCTAGACAATGGACCCAGCCATAATCTAATGCCCAAGGTTGTCATCGATAAATTGGTTCTTGACATTACCAATCCTTATAATGACTTGTTTTCTTTTGACTCTAGAAAAGTGAAATTCCTGGGAACAATCAAGGACCTAGCCATCAGTTTGTCTTAGCTACCCATGAAGAGCATGATGAAGGATATTGTGGTAGCAGATTTACCCCCCAAGTTTGGCATGTTTCTTTCTAGAGGCTAGATTAATAGATTAGGTGGAACATTGCAAAATGATCTGTCCTATGCTACTATCCCAGTTTTTGGAGGTGAAAATAGGAGATTGTACAAAGAGTCTCAGTTGGCTTATATTATCAGCGATGAAAGGAATCCCACTAATCATCCCATGCATGTTGTCGAAACTAATTTTGGAGCTTGTTTTCTTCAGATTAAAGAATCTCAGTTGGCCTCCATGTAGCTTAAGAAACTAGTTTTCCAGATCACAGAGGAAGAAGGCCCACATATTTGGGACATGTTCTTTGATGGAGCTTGCTCTAAGGAAGCTACAGGGGCAGGTGTAGTCCTTGTGTCCCCCACATAGGAATGCATTCATTTATCTTTCATATTAACTTTTCAAGTCACAAATAACATAGCAAAGTACGAAGAAGACCTTATCATTCAACAGGTGAACAAAACCTTCTAAGAAAAACATCCAAGGCTGAAAGCATACATAGATGAGGTGAAATATAGACCACCTTTGCCTGATAATGTCAAATACTGGAAATTTTTTGAAAAGGATGATGAAATTAATAGGCTGTTACAAGTCTTTAATGAATTTTCCAAAATGCACATTGGCCAAGAAAATGAATCCATTGAAGAAAATTACATGGCAAGGAGAATAAGTAACCTAGTAGAAATACAACAGATTAGAAAGTAGCTCGTTGAGAAGTCAAAAGCCCATCAGAAGGACAACAGAGAAACCTTTGACGGGAAGGCAAAGGTGGATAATTTCCAAGTTGGTGATTGGTTTCTCAAAAGGGATGCATTAAAGGAAAAGAAGGACAACCATGGTAAATTTGATGCCTTATGGACAAGACCACTTGTTGTTGCTCAATATTAGATGAAAAATACCCTTATTCTACACAATTTTGGAGGAGATGTTTTTGGTAGCCCAGTCAATGGGCGGCTTTTGAAACTTTATTTCATTTAAGGCTTTAAAGCCATGGTATTGTAAATATGTTTTTTCCAGTTTTTATTTCATTACAAAATAGACTCCATTCCCAATGGAACACTAGGAGGAAGATTTGATGTTGTTTTTATAGGAAATGCATTGTTCTATGATTCTTGAAACCTCACAGGAAGGATTTCATCCCTAGAAGGAGCCATTGTTAGCCTTGTTGGCATCTGGCCCAAAAATGGATCAAAAACACTATCGAGGGCTTCGAAATTTTAACATAACCAACGCAGGAGAAGAACCCTTACCATGGCAGAGATGCACTATCAGGAAGCTAAAACACTAAAAAATAGTGAAAAATCAAGTATTGGAGGCATACATAGTCCAGCGCACAGCAGCCATCAGATCTGGCCGATCAATGGCCAAGATCTAAGTGGAAAATCACAATTGACCAATGCAGAGGATTTAAGGTTGGGTAGAAGACACCCCCAATCAACGATCTCCGATGATCGGATCAGTGGGTCGCAATTGGCAAGGGTATTCGACAAATTAAGGGTGGACCGAGTGGAACTTGCGATTGCGATCAGTGATGCAATGTGGAATGTTGATCAAACGTGCAGATCGACGACCCACATCCTGTCATAGGATCGCTATCGAGGATTACAAGGATTTCCTACCATGGGCCCGAGGCATGAGCGACATGCGATTGTGATTGATTGCATCACTATATCGCATCGGCTACACATGGAAGCTGGCATATACACATACTATGGTTCGATGAAACGGACCTAACAGTGTTCTGAATAATATTGCATAATATTTGAGGTCCGTTAAAAGGAATTTTCATATGTATTTTGTGTATTTTCGTTATTTAACAAAATAAAAAGGGGTGACAAAGATGTGATAAAACTCGGACCCGAAGGGGTTCAGAAATGAAATATATAATATTTCAGGTCCACTAAAGCCATTTTTTAATGTATTTCCCATGTTTTTTACATATTTTAAAATACACACAGGGACATGCCATGTGCAACTTGCTATAGAGACCTAGAGGGCGGACCCGATAAAGGAATAAGCCATGTTTAACGACTTTTGAGGTTCGAAATGTTGAGAGCTTGGTGAGATTTATCACAGTTGCAGCGTTTTCTATTTAAAACATAAAATAGTCATTGTTCACATTTAAAAGGATAACAGAGGACTGAAGACCCATTCTATCACAAAATAGAGGTCGAGAAATAATTGCGAGGAGACAGAAGCCGAAAAGTGATCATGGAGCATCACAATACGATGCAACCCAAAACTGAAATATCATGGAGCAGACATCGTAGCTCATCCAAACCAACAAACAATCATGGATCAGACAGTGCAAATCATCCAAAACAATAGAAGTGATTGTGGGGCATCTCTAGCACAAGAGAGCTACCAGAAAGCACAAAAAACTAACAAAATGCAATTATTCTGCAGTCAGAAGAAGAAAACTCCGAGCCCACGCTTGCCTAGTTAGGGCATCAAACAGTTAAAGGGACAGAGAGGATAGATTAAGACTCCGAGCCTTTGAGATCTCAAGAGCATTATAAAGGGCCTATAAATGGTTGAGAGTTAAATGTAACAAAGGTTCAACTTCTAGAGATTGTTGATACTATGCTACTCAAGCTTCTCATATTCATTCTAGCAATATAAGATTCTTTTACTGTTATATGTTCAATGTCCATTTTCTCTTATGTTCTAAGCTTGCACTTGAATAGGTTGTTCATGTTTCTTCTGTGTCTAATGCCAGATAACTATCATATTATATTTGTGTTGATAAATTAGATTTGCAAGCTTCTTTTACTTGCTGTAGCTAGCCATTCATATGTGTTTATATATGCATCTGCTGGTACAGTCGGTATTCTCCATCTATTCATTAAATCTACAAACCATTGAGAATTAGTTGTCTAATGCCTTGTAAAGACGAGGGTGTTCATTCATGTCTTGAGTAAAAACAGAGTTTAAATGGTTATCTGGCTTGATCCAAACCATCATTCATTCCAATATTTTAGAGAACAATATTGAAGATTATATGTTCCCAGGCATCTCCGAGCTGCAAACTAGGAGAGCTTCCTGGAGTGATAACAGTATCATCCTGACCCTCTGGGGTTGGATCTATGGTTTTATCATGTATATTTTCAGAGATCTTTGAATACAGAAGGAGATAATTCCAGTTTCATTTATTTATAGTTCCTATTATTATTTCTAATGTTATCTTCATTCATTTGAGCTCCGAGTTTTCTTAAAAAGGGAAGCAAGCTGGTTGGCTAGGTCCCAACCAACATGGCTCGTTCTCCCCATATTAGCATGGTGTGCTATGATACAAGAGTGTTTGTTTACTAGAATGATTTCTTTATTGTTGAGCTTGCAAGTTTGGTGAAACTCTTGTGGGTACATTTTCTTTATGCGTGATCTTACATTTGAGGAGTCTTTATGTACAATGAGTGGATTTTATTTAAGTTCATGTATTTTCATTCTTTTCCCATAGCATCACAATATGTATTTTATTTTCTAAGAGTTTTTTCTTGAATCATTTCTGGAAGTTAGTCAAGATTGCAAGTTCCAACGATTTAAGTTTTGTCTGAAAGTTTATTTCCTTTTATGGTGAAGCGTAGCCTGGTTGAAACACAAAGTTGTAATTGTGTGATGTTTCTCTTCATATAAAATTAAGCTATAATGATATCCTTTGAATGACTGTGAATCAATCACTATTAAGTACATGAATCATTAATGCTATTTTTTTCTTCTGAATTTAAAGTCTGAATATGACTAGACTAAATTCATTCTTATGCAGAGTATATGTCACACTGTGAAAGAGATTCATAAATGGTCTGAGTTTGATCTTTCAAAATAACAATTTTCCATTACAATGCAAGGGTTTTTCATTTCTATAATTGTGAGAATTTCCTTAAATCTTTGAAATTTGCCTTTTTATAGCAAGTTCACATTCGATTTGGGATTCTTTGCATTAATGTTCAAGTTAAGGTTTTCTCTCTTCATTTGTTAATTTCTTGTTTACTGGTTATAACACATGATTTATGAATGAAAGATTATCAAATATGACTCTATCCTAGTACATGAATAGAAGGTTCTAATTACAGGAACATAACATTCCAGTACAGGAACATAACATTCCAATACAGGAACATAACATGTAGCATTCAAGTACAGGAATAAAATGTTCCAGTACAGGAACAAAGTGTTCCAATACAGGAACAGAGTGTTCCAGTACAGGAAAAGAGTGTTCCAATACAGGAACAGAGTGTTCTAGTATAGGAACAAATTATTCTGGTGCAAGAACGAATTCATTTTTGTACAGGAGTGAAAATTTTCTAGTACAGGAATGACATATTTTTGGTACATGAAGCATAGTATCAGTAGTTTCAAATATACATCTTAATTTCTACATAGTATCAAAGAAGGAATCTGAAATTTGTTCCTTAGGAGGTTCGAACTCAGAGTTCAGTGCAATGAGATCTCTTTAGAGTTGAGAATATGGCCTTCAATGGCTTAAGACTAGAGTATGCCTTGGAAGGCACCTCTAATTTTGTTGCATGCAAGGATCACATGGAATAGTGTAGAATCTCATATGTGTGTGTGTGTGTGTAACTAAGATAGTAAGTGAAAAGAAAGGAAATACAAATTATAGATAGTTACACTAGTGTAAATTACACCTTGGTATTAAGTATAGAAACCTAGTAAAATTCATTTTTGTGATGGTTACTGGAAAAGATTAAGTGACTATGGAAAGATGTATGTACTATATAAAAGGTCAAAAAAACCTAAACAGTTTAGACTCAAATAAAGAATAACAACAAATATTTTTTTTTTTAATCTTATAGGAGACATAAAATATAAATGCTTGAAGGAACAAAAATAGCCATATAGTTGGAGGAAATAAATACACATATTTTATTCTTAAGGAGAAATATACTTAAATTGTGGTATTGGTCAAAGTAGAACACAATATATTACAACTAAAACAGTTTTGGGCTGAAATTACCGTTAAATATATGCATTTCAGACATAGAGGCCTATAATCAATAACTTTCCAGAAAGTAAATAAAAATTTAAATATCTGTTTATGAACTGAAAACTAGAAATAGAAAACCCTAGAATTTTTGCCTCAAACACACAGTTACACACATGCAGAGAGATATTCTAGGGGTTTCAAGGTAAACAAACCTCGAAGGAAGAGGTCGAATTATCCATGGGCAAAAATGAAGACTCACATTCTTAGTCTCGAAGGAAAATTTTCAAAATGAAATGTAATATGTGGTTACCTGCAATTACAGACCAAGACTATAAGTAACGTTAAATATATGTATATATAAAATATGTTATGGACTAAAAACTAGAACAAAAGAAGAGTAATACTATAGGTGTATACTGGAGGAGACTCTCATGCGTTGAGAGCTCTATTACAACCCTAATAATACAAACAATCATACATGAGAATAATTTTGAAATTATAATCCTAACTTATTTAAACGAAATGAAAATTATAAAAAAATCTTTATGGACATGATTGTTATGCAGAATTTATGATTACAGACAAAGGTGAATTCGCTAGACCTAGTGGCCTAGTCTAAAACAATAAAAGGCAAAGAACATAAAGTTTTCCATAGAGAAATTAGAGATGGGAATGAAACTTACCTCGAATCTGTAATAAGATTCCCTTCCTTCCTCACTTGTAAGCTCTAGTTGTAGCTCCAAGTGCTATAATTAAAGCATTCACACATGACTAAAACAAGAAAAGGATCCATAACATCTATGTAGCATATTCTAATATCTCTATTCAATGGATCAACATGGCATTGAAATACATGAGTAAAAACATAACAAAATAAATATAGGAAAAAAAATACTCTTTGTATTAATAGAAATAGGAGAGTGTTTACAACCATAAATAGTAGCTAACTTTGTAGATGTCTCCCCAAGTTGACTTTTCCTTCATTGCCACAAATCACACCTTAATATCAACTTTAATGCATGAATATGACGACTCCTTTAGGTACAAGGCAACAACATAAGGAAACTATCAATCTCCAAAAGCCAACCATGATGAAATGGATGGCAGTAAATTTATAAGAGAAGTGTGTTAGTTTAGGATTTATCATTATGAGCCTGAGATCCACATATGATGGGAGGATGAACTCAAGGGATAAGAGGTGAAGTCCCCAAGATACGATCAGGTAAGATTCGAGCTCTTTATCCATGGTAAATAGTTAAAATAATTTTTGAAGCTTATGGAAGAGGAAGATTCATAATTATTTTTTTTTTTTCTTGAATTTCTAGAATCGGCGTGATGAGCACCAGTATTGCAGCAAGAATGTTGCAACTCTTGTAGTTACCAACTTTACTTTATCAACCTGAGGTTCGTACAAACTTGGAGGTGAAAGTGTTGTATACACAAGTAGATGCAATGGGTCTGCTCTTTGTCACTACTAAGCTGGTGATAGACCACTATGGTTTCTCAAACCAACCTTCCATTGATTTAAAAGAAGCTTGATTACCAACGAGAAAAAGGGAAATTTGCACTAAATGAAATCTTGTCTACTGTAGTAAGGAAAAGACAGAAATCAAATGCTTAAACACACCATTCATATAACTAACTTCTAAGAGGCTTGGGTTCAAAAGAATGCTAATTTGACATGTGTGTAGTCCTACTATCCTAGGCATGCAATTTGAAACATCCAATCATTCTACTGCTGTGCATGTAAATGAACACAATAAGTCTTTTTCGTTTTTTCCTTTTTTGTGTGAAAATGTAAATGCTAACTTCTCTTGGTGATGTGGAAGATGGATTAGGGATGATGGTGAATGGTCAAATAGCTTGGGAGAAAAGTAGGGGCCTTCTCCTATCTTGCTACGTGCTTTTTCCATTATTCAGCCTCAAAACATGCCACTACAGATTGACCTATAGGATGTCCTAATGCCTCCTACAAGATGTCCTAATGCTCCTACAAGATCCCCTGTATTCCTATAGGATCCAGCTGAGAGAAAGAGGAGGGATTTGGAAGGTGGTGTAGGGGTTAGGGAAGGTGAATGGTGGGTGAAATGAGGCAAGGGAGTGGCTAAGACTCCTTTAGAGCTCAAAACTGAGTTTGTGAGATGGTTGGATTTGCTCAACAAGCTTGGAGAAATGTTCTTATGGAATGATGAATTTGGTGAGGGATTTAGTGGAAAAAGTGATAACCATGGATGTATGAGGATAGGATGGGGTTTCTGGTGATGAAATATCTCTGCACTACTGAAACTGTTGCATTACATCAATCACTAACATTCATCCATGAATCATGTTAAAGAAGAAATATTTTCAATTAACTAAAGAAAATTATAGTTTCATTATCTAGTTGCCTATTTCGTGCATGGTAAAACTTGCAAAATAATTTGAAACATTTATGAGATATAATAAAAGGCTGAAGATATCAGAAATGACAATTAAATCCTATCCTTGAAAACTAGTAAAATGTTGGCCTAAGAAACAGAAAACCTTGAATTCCATGAGAAATTAGAATTATGTCATTTTGGGGTTGCATAGGAGTTCTTTCCTCAAACCATGGTCCCTGAAGGGAGGAGTGACACCAAATCCACTTAATAACATCTTTTTTATATTCATTTATCTTCCTAAGCTACTAGTAAATCAATGCACAAATGGAAGTAAACTATTAATCCACAACTACTTACAACGAAATAATGCTAAAGACAATTCAACCATTAATCTATGAAATCAACTAAGAATATAAATACAAGAAGAGAAGAATTTTCTACTACGGTTGGGCCCTAACCCAAGAGATTCACCCCTCTGAGTGAACTTAGTGCTAGATCAAGGAAATGTTCATTCTCATTATCATATCAGAAAATTACATAACAATTACATAACAATCTCTTGGGCCCTAACCCAAGAGATTCACCCCTCTGAGTGAACTTAGTGCTAGATCAAGGAAATGTTCATTCTCATTATCATATCAGAAAATTACATAACAATGTCTTCTACAAGTCTTGAACTCAAAAAATTCTTAGTGCTTTTACATCAAAAATTCGAATCCTAATGAGGCTCTAGGCCTCCTTATTTATACAACTTAAGTCTCCAAAAACTTCCTTAGATATAGGAAGGCTTAGCTCCCAAACTCAAGATGAACTGGCTCTTTAACTATCACTGGCTTGACTACCTTTTGATCTTCATGTCTCAGTTGCTTGCAACTCTGAGCTAGTGTGATTTGATGGAGGAATATTTGAATGGGAAAGGAGTGAAAAAGGAGGATCTATATCCCACAATCTCTCCTCCTTGTCTCATTCGAGTTTCTTCCCTTAATTAGCCAAAATTTCCATGATTTTCTCTCAAAACCCTGCAACCAATGTGCATTAGTCCACTAGGCATAACATCTCACTTTTACTCATCTCATTAAGCAAAATATAATCAAAATATGTAAGGAATTATGAGAAGAGTTTATTTAAATAATATTGGAGGTGTACTAAGGTCCATATAGTTACCCAAATATGAGGCTCATCATCACCCCCCTACTGAAAGTGTTGCTCATCCTCTGAGAAACTCAATCTTTATCCATGTATTTCATTGCTCTAGTGGCCTCCCTGACATCCCATTCTTCTGTTGTAGTTTCCTCTTCCTGTGAATAGAATCATGCCTTCCTCTCTATCTCCTCCCACTTCTTTCTTTCTTCCTCTTCCTTCCTTCCTTCCAACATTCCTAAGAGAAGTGGTGGACTGTGTCTCAAGACAATCGAATGGACTTTGAGTCTTTGGAGAGCTTGCTTGTACATGGGTGTTCTATTTAGTTCCTCTCTCATTCTCTGAGGAGAATGGTACTCTCTGATTTTCAGGCTATAGGGAAAGGTGTTCCATCTCCTTTGGCAAGATTACATGTTGTCATCCCCTAACAACTTGAACATGTCCTCAAAGTGTGTGACTACTTGCTCTTTGGTATCAAGGTACCAAGGTGCAAGTTTAGGATCATTTGCAATTAGGTTGTGGGTATTGATTGCAGCCACTTGATTTGATTTCTTATCTCTTATCATGGGGGGTTCTATCTCTTCTCTTTCCATTACTTTCTTTATCTCTGTAGCTCTTTCCTCCTCATTATTCATCCATGATGCCAAGTCCATCAATTGCAAGTCCCCTAGTTTTGAATTTGGGCCCCACACATTCAGATCTGTCAAGGCCAAGTTCTGTAGGTAAAAATCATACATCTTAGCTATATCCTCCAAGGTGCTTTCATCATAGATATCAATGAATTTTTTGTAGTCTTGGAAGGGCATAATGCCTCTCTGTGCTAAAGTCTTAATTTGGAACTGTACCCACTGTTCCTTAAGATACAATGCATAAGACTTTGTTGGCCTCCTACACTGGATTGCCTCTAAGGATAAACTAGCCATGGATGCCAATTGACTTTCTCTTTCTTGTAACTATCCCCTTAGCCATGTATTCTCTACTTCCAGCTATGCTTTCATCATTTCCACTATGTCCCTTATGTGTATCAGTTCTCTGCTCATCTCCTTTACTTTTTCTTCCATGCGGCCTCTATCCCCCACTCCTTTAGATTTGGAAATTTGCATCCACCTATGTGTTCTTGACCTTTCTTATTCAAGCTCAAAGAATAAGGGGATGAAAAATTTCTATGGAATGACCCTACCCCCTTCAATGAACCTGTAGCAAGAATCAAGGCTGGGTTAAGGACTAGGTTCCCTCAATTTGGGATCTTCCTTCTTTTTTTCCTCTTGAATGATCCCTTCTTGGTCCATTTTATAGAGTTTCCTATAGGTTTAGTAGAGTTTCCTATAGGATGGCCTCTACTTCCTATAGGTCCTTTTATGTCTCCTGCAGGGGACCTTTTCCTTTAGATGAGGTAGACCTGGTGAGAGGCCTCCTAACATAAGTGATGGGAGAATATACCACACTATATCTTCCTTCACATGAAATATACTTAATGAGGTGGTAGCTAATTTCATTCCAAGGGTATGATAGGCTTTCTCTTATGACCCCATTTTTGTCCTCCATTGCCTCCTGTCCTTCCATAAAGAGTTTCTACTTTGCAAGTTGGTTGTTACCCTTATCTTCCTTTCTCCAAGGCAACCCTAAAGGAAGTGTGGTGATTTTGCCTATGATTTCAGGGGTGATTTCTACTCAGAGGTCTTTCACCACAGTAGTGGCATGGGTCCTAGTTAGTGGTATGAGTGAGAGAGGAAGGTCTCTGGCCACCTCATAATCGTATCCCATGATTTTTTCAAAGAAACCCATCCAATTGTGCCTTGTGAAGATCTCTACTACAGGAGGGTGTTGATGAATTTTCGTTGTGTTTGTTGGTTCCCTCTTGTTAAATCCCCCTGTCATTTTTCCTTTGATGATTTTGGAGTCTTGTATGTGCCTAATTCCAAATTCTGATGGGTGAGAGATTTTAAATGACAACTCTGTATACAATTAACCTAGGCTGCAATTTCCTTATCCAAATGGAAGGTTTTTCTATATTTGTTTAACATGGAAAATGTGGGAAGGTATAGATCCTACCTCCTGGTTACTTCTTGATGAAGCCAACCTTTAATTTTTCCTCTCTAAATGCCCACTGCAAATCCTGTAGATGACTTCTCTGTATCCTGTAGGTTCTCTTGTAGGATCCTGTAGGTTTTCCTGTAGGATTCTGTAGGTGCACCTGCACTGAAAAATTCTTACTGTCTTTCTTGTAGACACTACTTCAAGAGCCAAGAGTAACCTTGCTTAGATGTGTCCTTGAGATTGTGAATGCCTCCTATGCATGGGAATTAGTGATTTATTTCCTCATATGGGTGATTGTGTGGGATGGTGTGCGAGTGACCGAAGTACGATCACCCACTTTTGGACCATTGGCCCCACTACCACTTCATCATTCCTCCTTACCTCATAATCATCTCCCACTTTGGTCATTCGTAACTTAACCATTTTTGGCCTCATCTCCTCTTTCTCCTGATTTGATTGCTGCCACATGTGTAGTGAACTAACTCTATTCTCCTTGTTGACTGGCCAAAGGTTGCCATACTAACTAGCCACCTTTGCTTATAAAACCAACTCTTACACACTCCTACATTTTTTATCATGTTATGATAATGAGAGAGTTTAAGTGAGATGACATACCTGTCGGTAATATTCCTTGATGATGATGCTTGTTGGAGAATGATGTCCTTACTGTGTATTTTCTACATATGTGTTTTTTTCTTTTTATTGGCCTCCTTTGATGTCTTTTTATTTAATTGTGTAGGTACTGGAGGGTGATGCTAATGATCCTGTTGCTACTACTAAGCTCTAGAGGAGCTTCCTTGACATTGGGATCTCCATGTTGAAGATCACTGCAACCTGTGAAATTTTGTTTTGTGGGATAGGTTGCTACAGGATTTCCTATAGGAAACCTACAACTTGATCTTGTGCCGGCTTAACAAATTTTCAATCATGTGAGATGTAAATTGGCTGCCTTGATCAGTGACCAGTTCTCTAGGGTACCCAAACTTATAAAATACATTTTCCCTTAGGAACTCAACCACTTTCTCCTCTGTTGTTGCTTTGGTAGCCTTTGCTTCAACCCACTTGGTTAAATAATCAGTGCACGCAATGATGTATTGCTTTTGACTATATGGAGGGTCAATGGGTCCAATGAAATCCATGCCCCACTTGTAAAATGGCTTGAAAGTCACTTGAGGTTGTAGAGGCATTTCATCCCTCGGGGTAGGTTTCCCCATCCTTTGGCACTGACTACACTTACTAGTATACCTCCTCACATCCTGCTGAAGAGTGGGCTAGTAATAACCAACTTGTAGTACCTTGAATGTTGTCCTTTAGGCTGCAAAGTGACCTACACAAGGCCCATCATGATAGGTGAGAAGGATGTCAAAGAATTCCTCCTCCATGACACATCTTCTAAGAATTTGATCTAAGCCTAGTTTGAAGAGGTTTCCCCCAATCCAAGTGAATGGGGTGCTCTTCCTTAGAATCTTTCTTTTCTATTTGGAGGATAAATTCAGTGGAAACTGTGTAGACACCAAGTAATTTTCTATGTCAGCAAACCATGGAGAGAGAACTGAAATGGAAAATAAGTGTCCATCTGGTAACTAATCATCAACCATTCCATCCTCCCCTGCATGGTAAGTATATACAAATTTTTGGTAACCTGTAATGTAATGCCTCAATTTGTTCAATGAATGCACAATAGCTAGGAGCTCTTGCAGTCCTTTCTAGGATATGTAATGACCTAGAACAATTCCTATAGTCAGTAAGAACTCACAGATTTTAGGACTAAGGGATAGGTTCATTTCAATGCATTTGTTCAACATCTTACCCAAGTTGGACAAAGCCTCCTAGAAATCACACCCATAGGATGTAAACTCATCCATATAAATTTATACTGCATCATGGACTAGCTCGACAAAGATATATAGTACTACCCTGTAGAAATTGGCAAGGGCATTTCACAGGCAAAAAGGAAGGACCCTATAAGTGAAAGTACCCCAAGGATAGGTGAAGGTGGTTTTATCCTGGTCTTCTGGGCTAATCTGGATTTGATTGTACCCACTAAAACCATCTAGGAAAGAGAGAAGCTTTTTCCTTGCCAGGCCATCTAGCACTTGGTCAATGAAAGGTAGAGGAAAATTGTCCTTCTTTGTTGCTTTGTTTAACTCTCTTTAATTGACACAAATCCTTCACTTCCCATTTTTATTTGGAACCAACACCAAAGGAGAAACCCACTCATTGTCCGAGATAAGGTAAATGAATCCTGCATCCAGCAGCTTTTGTTGAGGGACAAAGTACCCTAGGGTCTTGGGTAAATACCCTAGCAAAGTGGGGGTTATCTACAATGAAAAACAAGGATTCCACACAGTCGTGATACAAATATAAGCAAAATAAGTGAAGAGAGGTGCACCTGGGGGTCCTTCATTTAGGTAGATCCAGCCAGGGTCCAAACCCTCTTGGAGTTCCTTTCAATCCTTCAACCTGCAAAACAACCAATTCAAAGAAGCATAGAAGTATATGGACCAAGCATCATAAAGAAATCAACTTCATAGCATATTGAATGGTAGTTACTTATATAATTGAAACAACTATTAATATGCAAACCATAATAACAACATCATAAGCATGAAGAAGATTGATTTTGAGAACAAGACAAATGTTTATTTATTGCAGATAACTAAAGTAAAACAAGGAATGATATCACCTGATCTTCCTCTGACAGGCTCTAAGCGAAAATGTCCTCTGGATTCGTCCAATCCCAAGTCTTCAAAAGGCTCCTTCCATGACTCACACAAGGATATCTCAACTAATGAAAAGACATCATAACTCAAGGAAATAAGGGTTTCCTGTAATGGGGGAAGTGCTAGAAGCACAAGGATCTTCAGACCTGATCAGGGATAATCTCAACAGAGTGATATTTCTCTCCATTCCCTCCTTCTTTAGGCCTTCCCATTGAAGCCTTTTCATACTTCTCCCAAAGTAGTTTTTTAGTTTGGAATTCGTTGGGAAAAGTTGGGCTAGGGGCACTAATAGGTAATCAACATGTAAAACCCATGATCTCCACTCGAAATTAAGGAGATTTAATTTTTTAAAGTGTTTTAAGACATATATGCAGGTTGGGTATACACAAAACCGCGTACACACACATTTAGATCAGGGCAATGCTGCATATAGGGAGTAAAACATTGTGTTTTTAGTATTTGGATCAGGTCTAGAAGGAGGGGTTTCCCTAGGCCATGAGTGCAACATCACAAACATCAAGAATGAGATTTGGAGCTATAACAACTTTTGCAGTTCTTCTTTAACTATATCCTTGAGAGCTAGATTCATTCTTCTTTGGGGTTGTTAGACTGGTTTGCAACCTTCTTTGATATAAATTCCGTGAGTACACACTGAGGGGTGCACTCCCTTCATTTCCTTGTAACTCCAAGGAAAGGCATCCAAATGTTCCCTTAGCATGTTTCACAACTTTTCTTCTTGGTGTATAGAAAGCGAGGGGTTGATTTTCAAAGTTCTTTCAGGGCCGAACTCTATTGTTTTGACACAAGTAGGGTTTGAATCAGCTAAGCATAGATCAATCTAATCGTTTCTCTTGGTTTCCTTTACTACTTCTTCTAAGGACAAGGTGCTATGAGTTGGACTTTGGAGTATGTGTTCAATCAAATCATCTTCATCCGGTTATCCTCATCCCATGGTAGTTTCTAGGGTATAGAGTTGGGTTGAGTAGATTTCATCTTCTTCCTCTTATTCTATCCATAAAGGTAAGTCCTGTTCTAGAGATGGCTAAGAAGGAGGGTACAAGACCAACTACTTGGATTGATGCCCATTTTTTGCAGTCATATTTCCATCCTTGCAGCTGATGTAGGTATCGATAGTGGCTAACTAGGGCCTACTAAGGATGAGAGGATAACCAATAAACTTGGTCTTAGGTTGGAGAGCTAGGAAGTCTGTAGGGTACTCCCAGGAGTCAATGGAGACCATCACATCCTCAACAATCCCCTCAGTGGTTACTGTGGAATGGTTTGCAAGTTGCAAGACTATTGTGGTCTTTCTTAATGAGCCCTGGAGATTGCGTTTGAGCATGGCATCCTTAGTCATTACATTAATGGCAACCCTAAGATAAACCAAAGTGTGTGGGACAATGGTGCCACTCATGTGCACATCTATTATATGGCTTCCAGGGTCCAAATACAAATTACCTACCCTAGCATTAAGTCAGACAACTATCCAATGAAATTAAGGGTAGGGGTGTCTCTTTTTCTCCTTCCTAGATGTTTGAAACACTTCTCTTTAATAAATTTGTTGTAACTAGGTACATCCTTGATGGATTGGAGAAGTGGAATTTTGACACATAGATTTTTCAATTCACATAGAAGTTCATTCTCTTCTGGGGTAGGGTAGACTGGATGAGTTAATCTTTCAGGAAGGAGTGGTGGATTCACTCTAGGCATGCTTTCCTCTCTTTCCTCCTCACTCTCCCTAGGTGGAGGTGTAGGTTGGTTGTATGGGAGTACACTCCGATATCTTAGGTTGATTTCCTGAATCTCCACAACATAAGTATGATAGGATGTCTCTCCACTATACACATGATGTGCATGTCTGTTGTTCGAGTTCAGATTTGGTTGGGCAGACATCTGAGGTTGTTTAGGTGGAGCAAGGTGTAAAAGATGCGGTTAAGTAGGTGGTGAAGGCAATAAATCTAGATCATTATTGTATTGGGGCCTCCACCCTTGGGGTGGTGTATTCCACTGAGGCTGTGGTAGAGTATATGGCTGAAATGATTGGTTGGTCAGCTAGGAATGGTAATGAGGTGCAAAATACCAAGGAGGGATTGTAGATCAGGAGGGATGAGTAGGGGGGCCCCAACAGGGAATGGATGTGTTCTAGTTAGGGTTGTAATATGCATGGGATGACCCTTGAATGCCCTACAGGTATGGTCAAGGCCCATGGGGTATCCTTTGATTTATGTAGTAGAGTTGTTCAATCATCCCTTTAGTTCCTTGATACACAATATTTAGTCCAGGTAGAGAAGGGAACTTGTTTGTGGAGTGGTTTTCCTCATAGAATGAGCATATTTCAATCAGGTTTAATCATCATTCATTCCTAGGGTGCCTCCTTATGAATCTAGGGCAGAATATGGCTAATTCTCTCTCTACTTCCTCCTGGTTTATCTTGATGTGCATAGTGTCCATCTATAGGGAAAGGGTTTGCAACATTTCAGTCTTGAAGTCTTCCATCATATTTCTAGTTTCACCTTTTATGGATGTGCTGGAAGAAGATGAGATGGACATTGGTTGAATACCCCTACCCTTTTTTAGAGCTACCCTAGAATGGTTCCTAAAGGCAGTCTTGATATCCTCATAGGGTAGCTAGTAGATGTCCCCTCCTGCTAGCAAGTTTAAGGTATACAAAACCTCTTCCCCTACCCCTCGAAACAGGACTAGCTTCAATGACTCAGGATCATGTGTGCACCTGGACCTTTTGTAGCTAAGCTAGAATATTTCTTCATAATCCTCCAAGGATTCATCATGCCCCTCGTTAGTGTATTTGGACCAACAGTAGTCTCGATACTTGTTGTTGAAGGATTGTTGCATCTGAGCAGAGGTTGTGATGTTATCCCCATGTAAACCCATAAACCAGCGTAGAACTCCATCCTTGAGAGTGGATGGGAATATTTTCAACTTTTACTCATCAGTGGTGTAATCATAAGATCTTCATATGACAACGAACTCAAACGAAAAAGTGTCTGGATCTTTTGAGGTTAGGCCATGGAAATGAGGAAGAGTAGAGGAGCTTATGTTTTTCATATTAGTATCACCATTAGTTTCTGTGATGGGAAAGGCACCCTCAATTATTTCTCTATCTCCTCTGTCATTTATATTTTCAACCATTAGGTTAGATGGAATGCATTCTCATTCTTCTCCCCTTGTAGGATCTTCAAAAATCTATGGTTGTTCACATGAGTCCTCCAATTCATAACTGCCAAAGAAGATGGAATGTTGGTTGTTTGAAGTGGTGGGGGTAATTTCTAGAAATTTGCTTAAGTTATCACTATTCCTATGAGGCATGAAATAAATATTTTTCATTTTTTGAGGTTTTTTCAAGCTTTGAGATTAATTACAAAATTGAAATAACCAATTGAATGGAAACTAACTACTGAATGAAATCTTACTTGCAAAATGGAAAAGAAAGCAAACCAACTTGCAATTAATTTTGTAGAAATGAAGCTAATAGCAGAATGTCAGAGTTAAGGAATGGAAGAAAGAATGAACAAATCACATCTTACTCAGACACCTCCTCATCAATGGTGCCAAAAAGTGATGAGCACCAGTGTTGCAGCAAGAATGCTGCAACTCCTGGGGCTATCAACTTTACTTTATCAACCTAGGGTTCATACAAACTTGGAGGTGACAGTGCTATATACACAAGCAGATGTGATGGGTCCACTCTTTGTCACTGCTAAGCTGGTGATAGACCATTATGGTTTCCCAAGCTAGCCCTCTATTGATTTAGAAGAAGCTTGATTACCAATGAGGAAAGGGGAAATTTGCACTAAATAAAATCTTGTCTATTGTAGTAAGGAAAGACTAAAATCAAATGCCTAAACACACCACTCATCGAACTAATTGCTAAGAGGCTTTGCTTCAAAATAATTCTAAGTTAACATGTGTGTAATCCTACTATCCTAGGCATGCAATCTAAAATAACCAAACAATCTACTACTGTGCATGTAACTGAACACAATATTTGTTTTTATTTTTGTCCCTTTTTTGTGTGAAAAATATGAATGCGAAATACTCTTGGTGATGTGGAAGATCGGTTAGAGATGGTGGTGAAAGGTTACATGGCTTGGGAGGCAACTAGGGATCTTCTCGTATATTCCTAGATGCTTTTTCCACAATTCGGCCTCAAACCAAGCCACTACAGGCCATCCTACAGGATGACCTAGTGCTTCATATAGGATGTCCTAATCCTCCTATAGGATCCCCTATATCCCTACAGGATTTGGCAGAGAGAAATAAGCGTGATTTGGAAGGTAGTGTAGTGATTAGGGAAGGTGAATGGTAGGATAAATAAGGCAAGGGAGTGGCTAGGACTCCTTCAGAGCTCAAAACAAAGTTTGTAAGATGGATGGATTTTCTCAACAACCCTAGAAAGTTGTTCTTATGGAATGATGAATAGGGCGTGTGGAGCGATAAAAAGGGTCTTTTTAACACCTAATTACCTCACATTAATTGTCAACCCAGAGACGACTTTTTATTTCAAGAGTGTACTCTGTCTGAGGCGGCTATTTACTTAAGAGTAATGTTTTGCAGTATAGTGCTTAAAACCCAAAAGTAAATGAATGCTTGAAAAAGAAATCTAATTAAAACAGCAAGGAACTGAAATGTCTTAAACTAAATCATTCATTCAAAGAACCATCAATCGAGGATATAGTAGCAATAACTCATTTCTCTAGAAATTGATGCAAAAGGAATTAGAGCATGGACCATGGATCAGGGAGCGTGGTAGCATTTGCTGAGGCTCACGACAGCCTTGGACCTTCTCTCACACCAAAGCAATAAATACAAGTAAATGGACAGCAGAAAATAAATGGAACAGCAAGTCTAAAATGGAACGGCCGTAAATGGAATCAGGAAACTAGAATTAAAAGAACTGAACAACAAAACTCTGTTTTAATGGAAGCAAACAACAACCAAGCCAAATCAAATAAATTAGACAACAAAAAGAAATAGAATGGCAACTAATTGGAAATGAAATATGGAACAGCCTACGGTGCTAAAATAAATAATGCACACAGCGTACAACGATATTAAGAAATGGTAATCTGAGTCTGATACGCAAGTATTAATCCTGGTTAGAAAGG